>CM053783.1:194902552-195155052 GCA_028749045.1 Cupressus sempervirens | reverse complement strand
CAATTATGAAGGGATCAAATGTTTGAATTTTTTGATAAAGTTAACATTATAATGTCAACTTTAAATTGGTTGACAAAGATTTGGATGTTAAAGAAATAGTTCTTTCAATGATTGATGCTTTTGAGGGTGACATGTTTCAATCCAACCACAATGAAAATAAAGTAATGTATCTTACTTCATATTACACTTAGTTTTATCAGTGATCTCTAATAACTTTTGTACCTATTTTTATTAGCAATTTTAAATATATTTTGTACCCATTTTCATTAGTGATCTCTAATAACTTTTGTCCTATTGCAAGTATTAGTACTTTAGATATAATTCATAAATAAATAAAAATTTGATTAAAAATATTTATAATAATTTATATATTCTTAAAAAAACCTAAAAAGAAATATCCTAAAGATCAATATCATCATGTAATCTATCAATATCAATGCAACATAAGAAATCATTTTTTTTGGTTCAAACATTTATGTTTTGGTAATGGATTCTAAGTTTATTGGTGAACTTGAACCACCAAAAATCACGTCTTATTGAATGCATAAAAGAATAAATAACCCTCAATCTTTAAATCTTAACCCAAAAATCATCTAACATCTAAATATATTAAATTTTATATTCCATACACCTCAACAACTTTAAAGAAATATAACTCTCTTCATTGAAAACATTAAGAATAGATTGTCACCAGTTATTAGTATTATTAACAAAGCTTATAGACCTCCCACCATATCATCCAACACCTTGAAAATCTATATGTAGGTTAAGCAAAACCTCCCTTTTGTCACAGCTTGAAGCATCTTACAATTTGTATAATACTTACGATTGCGTATGTGACAGATTTTGCAGTCCTGGTTTATTTATGCATTTGTCGCTCGTTATAAAAATATTATATATTATATGCAGGAAACTTGTGGTATTAAAATCAGATTTCGTTTCGTTATGATTTTTGATACTAACACGAAACTGGGCTTGTTCCAATGTTGGAGAAAAAAACTAAATTTACTCCTTTTTTTAGGTGATGTCGGGGTCTTATCCAGGATTAAAACTGAGTGTATCAAAGGATTCACTGAAACATGCCTCCGACCTGTTTCATCTATTACCAGTGAAGAGTTCAACACGTTATGTTTTTATGGATTCGGTGTATTTGATTTTTTTGCTCAGGATAGTTTTTCCTTCTTCCTCAAAAGTATCGAATTCTTTCCTCATCGAATTCCCCTTCTATTTATCGAGTTTCAATGACTGCAATAACATAGTCTTGGTAATAAAAATGTAGGGAAGAAATTTAACTAATATGAGATATTTTTGGTTTGCAGTTATATGGCTGATTTGTTTTTTGTTTGTTAAGAATCAAAGACTGAGGGGTATCTATTTCACTAAATTTGTTTGGGGTATGATTCTAGTCTTCTCCCTTTCTGATGCAGGATCTTGCACTCATCACACTTGATCACTGGTAAACTTTTTATGGACCATTCAACTTCATTAATATACCAAAAACTATTTAACAAATATAAAATATTTAAGAATTTACAATAATCAATAACTAGATTATACTCGCAATAAATATGTATCAACAAGTATTTGTTTGTAAGTATTCAGGTCTCCTTATTTTCACCCTCTCAATCATTTCCCTTCTATTTTACTTTTCAATTTTGTCACAAATCACAACTAGATTATACTCGCAATAAATATGTATCAACAAGTATTTGTTTGTAAGTATTCAGGTCTCCTTATTTTCACCCTCTCAATCATTTCCCTTCTATTTTACTTTTCAATTTTGTCACAAATCACAACTATATAGCTAGCACAATAACATACAAGTTTATTGAGCCTATCACATTTGTGTTACGATGTCGTCCATGACCCCCACGTGCATCTTGCACATAGAATGTATGAGGTTGACTTGAGGGTGTTGCCTCTTCTCTACTAAATACCTTTACCTATTAATTAGGAGTATTTATAAACAGACATTATTCATCCCAAAAGAAAGCTTTGAGGTCGTAGTAGGGCATCTTAAAATAAGCAAAGGTCCACTTAAGTTATATTGTTATTGAAACACAATCTGGTCCAAGTTAAGAAAAAAAACTTAATAAAGTGGCAAAGAAAAATTTGATGGTTTTCATGATCATAAAATTGAGCTTGGTAGAAGTGTAGAGAAAGAACAAAGATATATAAGGATCCAATTATGCACACAAGAGTATAAAAATAGTGTACTAGAACAATAAAATCAATTAAATGGATTGATTAAATTTATTTGAAATTAATTGTAGTACAAGTATAATAAAATAATAGCTATTGTCTTAACGAACGTAATTATTAATTTGGTTGGGAAGGGTATAATTAGTCTAAATATTGAATTATTTAAGTGGCTCATTTAAAATCAAATTAGATTTTCCAATAGAATCCACCTATTACCATAATTTGAAATGAATCATCTAAACAAGTGTTCAAGATAAATAAATAACAAAGAAAAAAATAAATTTATGTTTTCCAAATTAATTATAATAACATAAAAGCTAAATCTTGGCAAACCCACCCCCCCAACCTCCCAAAAAAAAAGGAAGCAGCTATCCTCCCTACAAATTGCACCATTGACTAAATTTTCAAAAAATGGAAACACAATGAATTTAAATTTCAGCATTTGATCTTTATGATCTGTATATTTTGTGATAAAAAACAACAAAATTTTTGAAAAAATTTCGCTGTGTTTTCATGAATCTGAAAAAGAATCATTGCTTGATTTTTTTTTGTCTTGATACATTTTATGTGAAGATTAGCCGGCACCCCCAAAAAAGACAATTAATATAGAAGAAGTTGGATCTGGTTAATTTTACTGAAACCAAACATTCCATAAATTAATTCGACGGAGCCACCCATATGCTCAAGAAATCTCACCCCAACCATCACACGAAGAATTAAACATTCATGGAGTCCAATATCAGTAAACATAAATTCAGATTTGAGCACCAGCTACCAAATCTAAGACAAGATCATTGATTCAAATTACACATTCCAGGATTCAAGAGGCACCACATCGGCTGCAGAGGCTCAGCATTAATTCCCCTGCCCACCATCCGATATCTCCACTGGTTCAATCTCTCTATCGCCTCTGCATATCTCTTCTTCCCACTCGAATCTCTGTTCCCCGACCACAGTATCTCCGCCATTGCGGAAGCTCTGGGCCAAAGACGAGCATCCAAAACAGTCCCATCCGCCTGTTCAGACCAGAGTGCCACCTCAGCACCCAAAACAAGCCTTGCCTCATCCATACTCAGCCCGTACGTGATATCATAATCATATATTCTCTGCCACGTCTTGAACGGCGCGCAATAAGACCCGCCATTTCCACCACCATAGTTGAAAGGATTCCCCGGGTCGTCGGAAACCTGCTTATCATAGCGGCTATCATTACCCAGCCAGCCGCCATGGCCGCAGTCCAAGTAAAAGAAATCGGTAGAAGAAACAATGGCTCTGTAGCCGGCCGCAGTTATAAGCTTCGTATTGTTGGGACCGACGTTGTTCCACGAGTGTAGAATTGTGGTCTCTTTGGGCAGAAACTCGGGCCTCACTTTGATGTTGTCGTCCAGAAGTACGTCTTCCCAGTATATTACCGTCTTGTTGTGGGCGGTGATAAAAGGGTGGGTTGTGTTCACGAATTTCTCGAGCACTTGCCTCAGGTTTCCTCCCCCTTTCACGAAGTTTTGGACGTCGGGATTCGCCATCCAGCAGCCGGGGATTATCTCGTCGTTGCCTGCGTGGAAGAAGTTATCGGGGAACATGGATGCCACGTCGTTTACTACGTTTTGGACGACTTTGTATGTGGTGGGATGAAGGGGGTTGAGATGGCCTGATCCAGGCTCCGAGGCTTTTCGGTCGCCCCAGCTTGTGCCGGCCTCCCACCAGAATAGATCCGAACATGTCATTATCTCTGGATAGGCTTTCGCCCAAGATAATGTGTGGCCTGAAATCATTATGGCATTCCGGTTAGAGCTTAACTTCACAATTGACATGGTAAAATGATTAACACATCGAATTTACTTGGAGCCAACTGGAAATTTTTAATTTGTTCATATAATAGCGAGTGTATTCATACATAGATCCTCTATGGTTTGCGTATCTTGAATTGTTTGGGAAAATGATAAGTTTTCCTTTTTCAGGTTATTGAGTACATGATTCAATAAAAAATTGTCTAATTAAAAAGGCTATTTGGGTAACCATGATTAAGGATTATGAGACATTTGTATATATACGCATTTGATCAGTTCTATAAATTTTGTAGTTGTTAAAGTGAATCAATATAGGATGTGTATTGGATGTTAGTTTGATATGATCACTTTTTTTGTGATATTGTTATTAGGATTTAACTCTAGTTTTTGGGTCAAACTCGTTGACCCATGTTTCATGAGTAGTGATTACCATGAATCCATTTCTTATGAGAATAAATGGAACATGGGTCAATGAGTTTGTCTCAAAAACTACACAGTTAAATCCTAACAGGAATATCACAATTTGAATTGTGGAAAATAGCTCCTACTTATCAAATGATCACTTTTTTCATCCTTGCAAACATAACAAGTTCTAATGCATTCTACACAACCATCTAAAAACAATAGTTATAAAGCACTCAAGTCACAAACAAAAAAAACTAAAGAATAGTTTAAATCTAATAGAAGTTTGAGATACATTATATGACTATTAGTACAATTCTTTTAGATCAAAGCTGCATAAAATATATAACAGTTCAATTAATAGTTAGAACTAATTTTTAATCTATTGCAACTCAAAGTTATTAACTCATAGTTTATGAATAAAAAGTTGTATGAATGTATATTATTTAA
The DNA here is from genome assembly GCA_028749045.1 of Cupressus sempervirens. NCBI lineage: Eukaryota > Viridiplantae > Streptophyta > Pinopsida > Cupressales > Cupressaceae > Cupressus > Cupressus sempervirens. The sequence goes on along the minus strand of CM053783.1, from coordinate 195,150,211 downwards.
CAAAAAATGATAATTTGGTGACCATTCATTTCATAAATAATATTAAATAAAACAAAACATTAAAATATATCATAAGTCACCCATTTCAATTCTATTCTATTGTTTAGATGTTGATGAATGATATTCAATAGAACAAAGCATCAAAACATATCGCCAACCACTCATTCTAATACTATTTCTACATGTTAATATAAAACAGATATTGGTCACATTTGTTGATAACATTGAATGGATCAATAAAAAGGACACTACCACTCTACGATTGTAATTATAGTTTCTGGTGGATTATAGTTACCTTATTCTACTTTATTTAGGCCGTCAAGGGCTAAACATTCATAATAAATATGAGTGCAACTTTCTGAATTTATACAAGGAAGCTTATTTTCTAATTAATTAGTTTTCTACCCTAATTAATGAGAGAAAGTCATATGGCATCAGTCTTTTCACTTCCATGATGGTGTATGATTCACTTAAATACCATACACTAGTTGATTTATAGACTAAAAGTGTAAAAATAGTATTAGACTCTTGTATAGACTAAAAGTGTTAAATAGGAAAAGCTTTCTAATTTTCTCCAGACTTATTTTGTTCCTTAGTATGATATTTAAGGGGGAAAAAAAACAACTACTGCACAGCAAACTTTGGGAAAGTCGAAAAACAAAACCGACTGGAAAGCAGCAGTTAACAGAAATCTTGTAAAAACTGTGGAAAGCGTGCCAAAACTAACAAACCTGGAGTATCTATTTCTGGAATTACGCGGACGCCATAGTCTCGTGCATGCTCAACAATCGCACGCACGTCTTGGCCTGTGTACGTCATTCCAGGGTACGATCCTTTCTGCGCCAAGGCCGGCTCGGAAGGCAGTTCTAACGGAAAAGAATGCGAGTCGGATATATGCCAGTGAAACACGTTGATCTTGTTGTAGCTCATGCCCATGATTGTCCTCTCGATCTCTGCAACAGAGTAAAAGTTCCTGCTCGTGTCCAGAACAATCCCTCTGTGTGGAAATAGCGGGTAATCAACAATACTCACAGGGCCGACTATAACGGGAGAGTTCACTGCCGTTGCGTTGTAACGGCGGACGAGCTGCGAGAACGTCTCCAAACCCCAAATAGCTCCCCACGGCGTCTGTGCCGACAGAACGGCGGCCGTTCCGTTCGACGGAACGGTGAGATTGTACGACTCGTCTACCCCGTGTTGCAGGTCGGCGTTCACATCGCTTACAACCACATTGAGCTTTTCCAACCGTGTGGAAGAGATGGGTGCCGCTTCTGTGCCACGTGGCTCGATCGGGTGCCATTGATCTGGCAGATTAACGGCCCGTTTGCAGCGGGAAACCGCATTTGCGAGGCTTTTGTGATTGGGAAAGGCGATGTCAAAGTTGGAAGACAATGGAATGGAAGATAGAGGAGAGTTTTCCCATTCGACGGAGATCGGCTTTGGCCACACATAAACTTTCCCGTTCTCAACAGCTGCGGATGCTCTATTAACCGATGCAAAGAGAATTACGAAGATAACACAGCAGATGCTCATTTTGTTGCAGAATGATCCACACTGCGAGATGCTTTCGTCGTGTTTGAGAATGGGGATGATATTTATAGAGGTGGAGAGACTGAAAGCTTCTGTCGTTTGGTTCATGGCGGATTGTACAGGGAGTTTGTGAGGGTTAAATTGATTCCAACCGACAAAAGTGACGATGTTAAAGGGTTGGCCTACACATGTTGGCTGTACAAGATGTCAGAAACGTAGTATTTATTTATTTATTTAAATGGGGTCAGCGTTCGGTAGTTTTAATGTCGAATATCTGTCCTGGGGTGGATGCCTTCCGCATGACTGTAAATGGCCATGGGCTCCTTGGCAGCGATGGCAAAGCTTGAACAAGAATCTCGACGAAATGTAACGAGTTGTAAGTCGATTGTGATTACCGCTTTTGTTAGAAGTGTAGTAGGTTTCTCCGTGGGGAATATAATAAAATTTGTTTTGTTATATTGAGAAGAAGATTTTTTAATAGACAGAAAGAATGATTAAATAGTATTTTTGGGTGTGGGATAATTTTCAATATTTTTTAAAAAATTTAAGAGTATGCAGAAAAGGTTAATTGATGTTTGTCATTTTATGACTTTGAATTAATTAAATATAAACATCTTGAAGATCAATAATATTTCTTATATTATAGTTGTAGTAGCATTTGGATTTGAGTGTCTAAAATTAAAATAAAATGAAATAATTGAGAATGAATAAAAAATTTGTCAATAATCTTGACGTTGATTTTGATCTTAACAATAGGTTGATGTATTTTTATGAAATACTAGATTCTAAAATTTTGAGTACAAATAGACAAAGGTTCAAGATAGAGATGTTGTGATTATTTCTCTATTTCTTATATTGGACCACACTATGACTTAGTCTAAGAAGTTGTTTTCACCTAGAATAGGTGTGACCTTCTAAAACACTCGTCTCATCCACTAGTTTATACAATATGATATTGTTAAAACATAATCTTATTCAAATCCATCATATTATCTAATTTACTTTAAAAATATACTAAAAGGTAGTAAAATATTTAAAATAGATATTGAAATTGAAGTTGATGAGTAGTAAATATGAGTGACATGTAGCAAATAGCCTTAAAATGATCTTTATTTAGCATGAAAATGATTTGGATTGAGTATCAAGATAAATCAATGATTATATCCATGACACTTTGCATCTTTGATTTATACCACTCTGTACACTTTCTTAAAGAAACAAGTAGAGTGTAATTTTGTCTTTCCAAGACTCAAAATATCCCTTTTATAGAAGTCATTAACTAATTAGTTGTCACTAACATCGCCTCAATTAACCAATGTAGAATTGATAGCCACATTTACTATAAACTAGATCACTAAGCTTGATCAAATCCATGTTAATTTAAATTTTTAAAATTTAAATTATAGAACAACCCCTTAATAAAGTAGATATTTCTTATTTGCTTAAATTCAAAAAATATTAAAATATATCTTATCAATATGCACATAGATACATTCTTATGTTCTTGTTAAATATTATAAAAATAATTTAAAAATCAATTACACGATCATTTGACATAAGGACATTTAATCCGTATAATCTATTAACATTTCAAGAGAAAAGAGTGATCCCCTCCTCTATCGTAAATCAAGTCCTACGCAATAGCATGTTGATTCAAAAGTCTATGCTAATAGAAAATCAAGCCACATCACCTGCACTAATCCAAACAATGCAATTGAAATCTACAATATTAGATTTCATTGCAAGAAAATATTTTCATTATTTCAATCACATGCCTATGATAAGATTTGATTTCATTTGTATTGCTCCGAATCAAATAATCAGACTACTTGATAAAACACATCCTGATACCAAATTAAAATATTATTCATTATTTGATCGTAAATCTGTATACAGATTAGATTCAATTCATCGTTTCAAGTCACAATATAGAACCAATTAATTTCACGATCAAATCTTTATCTAACATGATAAAAATGAATAGATTGGTTCAGCCGACAATATGTCGATATCTCAGAATATTGTATGGTTCATAAACACAAAATTGTCGAAACAAGACATAATATTTAAATGGGGTTAGCGTTCGGCTGTTTTAATGTGGATTCTCAGTACTGCGGTAGACGCCATTGACAGCAATGTTGAACAATGTACAAAATATTCCTTTTTCGGGTATGAATTTTGTACAAACATTAAAAACAAAATGTATGAGTTGTATAACAAAGTGAGTCAATTAGTATAGTATTGTTATAAGTGCTATAGTGCTTTGTTCTATTCAAAATATTTGTTTTAAAGAGATAATTTTAATGATTGAATAGGTTTTTTTTTTTTTTGCATGTGAGACAATTTTTCAAATATTCTTTTTTAAATTTAAGTATTTTGGATTAGGAAATGAAATAGTTGAAAAAGAGGATACCTATAAGTTTATCTAAAATTTAGTATTATGTTGATTTTGATATTTATAATAGATTGATGTCTTGTTATGAAAATTGAGATTCTAAAGTTTGTATAGAAATATAAATTAATGATTTTAGATAGGAAAACTTTAATTTTTCAATATGTTAAGAAGTGACTACTGTTTAATAATTTAGTTTTATATTGAATAACATTATATATCATAGTCTAACAAATTATTTTTCTTAGAATTGTAAATATAATGTCATAGATGATTTTTATTATTCATATTAATAATATTTTTTATAATGTAACTTTGTTATTAGAGCTCATACCTTTATAACCTTTATATACTGTTACAAAATAAAAAGAAAAAATCGCATGATTATTATATCTTTTCATATATATATATATATATATATATATATAATTAAATTATAAAAAGTTTTAATTAAATTATAATTATTTATAAAGGAGATTTTGCATTGGTATGACAATTATTCATTATATGTTTTACCATCTGTCTATGTTTAAGGGGCTTATCTTCTCATTGATAAGGATATAGATCTTTATGAAGAATACAATATAGAAAGATGGTCTTTAATAATTATTTCAAAGTCGAAAGAAGTGAATTTTTTCAAGTTTATTTTTTCAATTTATTGTTAGCTCTCTAAATGATAATGTTATAGGTGATGCTATGAATGTATATGAAAGAATCATATCATTTGTTATGTTGGCATTGATCTCAAAGTCTTAGTTGGCTAGAAATTATACTAATTCAGTAGAGTTCCATATCATTTGTTTGATGAAGAGGATTTGAAGAATGTATGATGAAGGTATAATTGATAAGTATGATATTCAATAGGTACTTGAATGAGTTGGACAATGATAACATAATATTGGTTTGATTATTTTACAATCATACATTGTTGCAATATATTGAAGAACATAAGCTTAACTGAGTGATAAGGTTAATGAAGGGAGACTGTATTCAAGACTATAGTGTTGCTCAAGAAATTGATAAAGCATTGGCCAAGTGAGTCTAGTAAAAACCAAGTTCTATATTACTCGAGTAACAACTAGAAGAATAGGTTTGGAGTATTGGAATCTAAGGCTGACTTTTGATGAAAATTTAGAAAGTTTGAGATGATCTAAGGAACAAGTCAAAGTTTGTTACAAGATCAATGACTAAGAGAATTCAATAAGGATCTAATGATGGAGATTGAAGAAGGACAAGGATGAGCACAAAGTTCTATGAAAGTTGTATTTTCTGAGTGTCTAGATTTGTTGTATAGAGTTTGAATCATGAAATTTGGTATGAACCTAAGATTGACGATTGTGATTAAGTGACAATAGATGGAAGAATCTGAAGGCTTGGAGATGACTATTTAAGGAGGAGATCAAGACACTTTTAGGTTGTTGGTTTGTTATGTTGTTGATCTTGTTGATTGAATGCAAGATAAGAGATCAAAGTGTGAACTATTGAAGAAGGTGAAAGAAGATAATTCAACTAGGTGAACTAAGCAAAGGAAGGAGAAAGAGAAGGTGTAAATCAGCCAGTCAAAAGTACAGAGTGAAAGGACACCAGACAAAGAAAAGAGCGAGGAACAAAGATTTGAACAAGCAAAGGTAGTTGTTATTCTTAACAAATCATTTCTACTATTACTTTTTAACCATTGTAGCAAAAAAATTAAAAAATTGAATGGACCTAACAAGTTTGCGAAATCCTATATGGTAACATCAATTAGTAGTGTTTGCAAGTCCTTTAGAGAATGCCACTCTCTAGACAAGATTGAGGAGTGATAAGGTTTAGATGATATTTTGGTGAAATTCTCTAACAAGGTCACATTAACAATGTGTATGTAACATTTAACAAGGTTGATTCCTAGTAGAGCTCACTTTAAAAAAGTGAACATTTTTTGGGTTATTTGTCCCAGGTGATTTTTTCCTTCACAAGGTTTCCACTTTAAAATCATGGTGTCAAATGTGTGAATGTAATTTGTATTGCAAGTTGTTTTACGTTTGTTTACATTATTACTACAACTTGATAACAAATAAGTAACTGTAAGGTAATAACTAAGTTATTTTACTAACACTCAGTAATGCAAATAACAATAAGTTAACAGTTTAGAATAAAGTGATTGAAAGAGTTAAATGATAAGTTGAATGATTACACTGAGTGATTGCTATTAAAGTCTATGAAGTTTTCTTGGTATTGAAATTGTTTGAAGGGACTCTATGATAACTGAACATAATTGATTCATCCCCTCTCTCAGTGATCTAACATTTATAATTGATAAATTTTAATAATACAATAATATATGATGTTCTTAACATATTTATTTCTCTTTGAATATTAATGTCTTTTTGGAGGGATTAGTAAGAGGCTCGCAATTTACCATTGTATTATAAGTTCTTGTCTTTTGATTATTAATCTTTTATTTGAAATGTATACATTATTAATTTACAATTGCTTAAATTAATTAAATAATTTCATTGCATAATTTTTATTATTATTTAATTTGATAACAAATTAATCTTCTGTATTATTGATCACAAATCTCTACATATGAATCTATTCATGAACATCAAATCTCTCTTTCAACAACATTTCTAAGAGATGTGATATGGTCTACCTTGCCAATGAGGTTGTCGTGCCTCATGAACCTCCAATGCAACAAATAAGCGAATCAGTAGCTGCAAAAGCATTAACAAAACGACCGTTCGTACATATCTTGAAAACTATGACTTCCGTCATTTTGATCCTCCAATTCAGCATATTCAAAAAATTCAACAAAGCTTTCACGCATATCTCATTAGTGGGAACACCACCCAAGCAATGGCCGGCAGACTGGTTTCGCTTTCAGTGGCCAGTTTTCGAAGTCAGTAATCTCTTCATATTATCATGTAGGTCTATCGGACACGTGTAATAGACCCATTTGGCTCTCTCAATCGATAATCGCAGAGCTTCACCCGGAGCGACCAGACGACAAAAAGCAACATGAAAATAATCGCATTTGTACTCATGATATATCGAAAACAGTCTATAAATTGGTGACTTATCAACCAGCAAACCGAGCGTCTGCAGCCATGAGTATCGCCCTGTGCTGCATATTATTCTCTCTCGTCGCATGCCCGGCCGCAGCTTCTGAAAGGAGCATCTACGTATGGCCAAAGCCCGTGTCTGTAAAATGGGGAAATATTGATACCCAACTCATGATTCCATTGTCCTCGCCCTTTCAAATCTCGTTCCCCAGTCACACAAGCCTTGCAAACGCAGTCTCCCGCTACAAAACCCTCATCTCAAAAAAGCCCTGGCATCCAATCCACTCACCCGACTCTGCAAAATCAACGCCCGTTTCTCCCACCCCGTTAAAACAGCTCAAAGTGGTCGTCCGCGACCTCAAAGCCCAACTCCAGCACGGAGTCGACGAGTCGTACAATCTCACCGTTCCGTCCAACGGGACAACCGCCATTTTATCCGCCCATACGGCGTGGGGAGCCATCTGGGGCTTAGAGACCTTCTCACAGCTGGTCCGCGCTCACAACGCCACTTCCTCTTACCCTCTCCTCATTCCCGCCCCTTTGACCATCGTTGACTATCCGCTATTCCCTCACAGGGGAGTCATGCTGGACACGAGCAGGAACTTTTATACCGTGAATGAAATCCAGAGGACAATCATGGGCATGAGCTACAACAAGTTGAATGTCTTCCACTGGCACATAACCGACTCGCACTCATTTCCGCTAGAGTTGCCATCCGAGCCCGTTTTGGCGCAGAAAGGGTCGTACCCTGGCATGACGTATACAAAACAAGATGTGAGCACCATAATCGAATATGGGCGAGAACATGGCGTTCGTGTCATTCCAGAAATTGACGCTCCAGGTGTGTATATAATTTACTGTATTTAAACTTTGCTCTTGGTCTTCGGGTCATATAGAAATTAATGTTAATGGATTCTAGTGTAGTTGTACACATTGATGTTAAATTGATCTCGTACATGGTGCAGCGCATACGTTGTCATGGGCGAAAGCGTACCCAGAGATAATGACGTGCGCGAACACATTCTGGTGGAACCCGGGCACCGATTGGGAGGATCGAACGGCCTCGGAGCCCGGAGCCGGTCATCTCAATCCTCTCCACCCGAACACATACAAAGTGGTCAAAAACGTCGTAAATGATGTGGCTTCCATGTTCCCTGATAATTTCTACCACGGAGGAAACGATGAAATTGTCCCTGGCTGTTGGAAGCAAAACGCCGACGTTCAGAAATTCCTCGGCCAGGGAGGAACTCTGAGCGAGCTGCTTGAGAAATTCGTGAACACAACCCACCCATATATAGCTGCCCACAACAAGACCGTCATATATTGGGAGGACGTGCTGCTGGACGCAACGATAAAAGTAAGACCAGATCTTCTGCCGAAAGAGACCACCATTCTTCATACATGGAACAACGGTCCCAACAATACAAAGCTCATTACTTCAGCAGGATATCGGGCAATCGTTTCGTCGGCGGATTTTTACTATTTGGACTGCGGCCACGGTGACTTCCTGAGCAACGACAGCCGCTATGATAAGCAGGTTTCCGACGACCCGGATAACCCTTTCAACTATGGGGGTGGAAATGGTGGGTCGTGGTGTGGGCCGTTCAAGACGTGGCAGAGAATATATGATTATGATATTACGTACGGGCTGACTGAGGAGGAGGCAAAGCTTGTTTTGGGTGCTGAGGTGGCACTCTGGTCTGAACAGGCGGATGGGACTGTTTTGGATTCTCGTCTTTGGCCGAGAACTTCTGCAATGGCGGAGACGTTGTGGTCGGGGAACAGAGATTCGAGTGGGCGAAAGAGATATGCAGAGGCCACCGACAGGCTGAATGAGTGGAGATATCGAATGGTGGGTAGGGGAATTGACGCAGAACCACTACAGCCAATGTGGTGTCTCTTCAACCCTGGAATGTGTAATATTAACCAATAGTCGGGGAGCATAGACGAGACATTTTAAATGATTAGAGCCATTTCAATTGATATGTAATGTGTTTTTTATATTTACATGAATAATGAAACATTCGACCAAATTATGAGTTAGCCCCACTTCCCGAAAAAATTGTTGAATTTATTATTGACTCTGGTTGTGTGCAATCACATCATCTTCAACAGTTTTAATTGTTTTTCTGGGAGAGGCATATGTGTCAAAATGATCTACATTTGTTTTTGTCCTTCTCGTGCTCCCACTTCACCTTGTTTTTTTATAAACTGATGTAAACATTGTAATAGCCAAAATTGTACAGGTATGCACTTTTTTTTCTATGTTTTGGATCACATAAGGTTTTATATATGATAATATTTAGTTTTTAGATTTTTTATTATATAATAGAGTTGGAAGGTTGAGGAATCAAATATTTATTTTTGTCTTCTTCGTATTCTCACTTCACCTTCTTTTTTGTAAAAGTTTAACCAGTATAAATATTGTAATAGCCAAAATTGTACAGCTATGCACGTTTTCTTCTATGTTTTGGTTCACATGAAATTATATATATATATATATATGCATTATATTTAGTTTTTAGATTTTTTATTATATAATAGAGTTGGAAGGTTTAGGAGTCAAATATTTGTTTTTGTCTTCCTCATGTTCTCACTTTACCTTATTTTAAAAAAAGTTTAACCAGTATAAATATTGTAATAGCCAAAATAGTACAACTATGCACATTTTCTTCTATGTTTTGGGTCACACGGGGTTTTATATATGATAATATGATATATATAAGCATTATATTTAGTTTTTAGATTTTTTATTATATAATAGAGTTGGAAGGTTGAGAAGTCAAATATTTAAAGAAGCATTAATAATTTGATGTAAGAAAAAGATAAAATAAAGATCACTTTTATAGTATATGTAATTAAAATTTCAAGTATAAAATTAGTAAGGTATCAATATAAATGAAAAATAAAATTATTATATTTATTGAAGATAGTAGTTATCTATAATCTATTAAAATTATTTTGTGTGTTTTTTTGGTACATTATTGAAACACAATCTATTCAGAAAACACAACAAACTATTATATTTATGTCAAGAGGTGTAGTTATACAATAGTTACAATAATAGGTCAACATACATACATACTTATTAAATAATTGCTTCAAATTTCAATAAGTTACACTTAAATGATGATAACCATGCAAGTAGAGGCTACATTGGCTTATAAGTGTGTATTCTCCGCAATAGCTATTGAAATCACAATCACAACTATAAGTAGTGACACTTGCCAATTTAATGGTCAATTAGAGTTCACTACTAGAAACTTCTCAATAATGCTACCCACCCAACCAATTCTATATTTAAAACTATACCAATTTCTAGTCTTTTTGTTGGATATCAAGTAACACTCAATATGTGGAAGTCCTCTTGTAGTGTAATGTAAAGATTGTATGATAAGAGTCAAGGTACCTTTTTCAATACAACAATATCACTATGGGAGTTCTCCTCTATTCAAGAATAGATAGCCAATGCAATCTACATTAGAATAATAATAATAATGCATTCTCTTTTGAAGCCTTCTTGGGACAATAATAACATGTTCTAATTTTAAATCATCTTGCAACATTTATTTTGTTGGAACATAATTTTAGTAAAGAGGTGTTGCATATTCCTTGGAGATTATTGAAAATGTGTTGATCTTGTCAAGGATTTTTATGTGTGTTGAGATTAATGTTTTCTTGTTGATATCAACATACTTTTCTTTTCTTTTCGACAATGCATTTTGTTTGTTTAGTTTAGATGATTTATTAAAGATCTTCTATTGTTATCCAAGTTGGTGTTTCAAATATATTTGTAGTTGATTTTGGTCAACTCACAAATATACACATGATAAATTGAGTGAGTTATGATTGATTTATCAATTTATTCTATTTCAATGTTTATGTGTACAATGGTTTAGTATTTTCTATAGATCATATTGATTTGTTTAGTTGCTCAAAGCTGGTGGTATAGGTAGACTTATAATGGTTGTCTTAGCTAGTTTTGGTTATATTATGAGTTTTCCAAGCTATCATTTTAGCATGATAGAGCTCAATTTTTACTGTTATAATTGATCAGTGTAGAGATGACTTTGGATTTTGAGTTTATGATATGGTGAAGCTTTAGGATGTTAAATTCATATGGCTACTAGTGTTCTTGGATCATGTTAAGGGCCAAGTGCAATGGGAACAAAATTAATAAAGCTATTATCTATATTCTATGATTGAGGTAGAAATTGTACTTCATGGGAATCATTTTTGTTGGAAACTACAATTTGAACAATTATTATATCATCATTGATGTCAAAACTTATTGGTAAGACATTTCTTAACAATGTAGAGTGTCATATTAGTTGATTGATGAAGAAGATTTGGAAAGAGAAGTAACAAGATGAACTACAAGAAGAACTAGTAAAGGGTTGAGTAGAGTGGAGTAACTATGATGGAATTACAATGGGCACTTGATCAATTAGCATTTGACAAGATAATGTGTTGCTTGATCATTGTATGAAGTGAGGAAGTAATTATTGAAGTTTAAGAAAAACACAAGTTTTACCTAGTATCATGTGGTTAATAAACGAGTTAAGCATTACCAAGTAGAAGATTAAGCAACTTAAGTTATATAACCAAGTGATGGCAATGGATGAGCAAAATGGAGAGGAAACTATAGTAGTGACTAAGTGTAATAAAGGTTGAGCTAGACAAATCAGTTGAGATCGAGCTACCCAGTGATGACTAAGATGAAGAACATAATGATGACCATGTGTCAACAAATTAATAGTTTTTGAAAGAACTAAGATTTGAGGCCAACACAGTTGAATTTATGAATTAGTCAAAATGCATAAAAGATAAGGATTGATGAGCTGGAGTATTTAATTCATGAATTGAGTTTGTTAAGTGATCTAAGGTAAGGATTTAATGGAAACTTTCCAGAAGTTTCAAGAGAAGAAGAAGGACAAAATGATGGATAGATTCAATGAATCTGATCAAACCCTAAGATCTACGGTTATGTTTAAGAAGCAAAAGATTAAACCTATCTATTTAAGGAGACATAAGAGATGATTTTTGGTTGTTGGATTGGCAAATTTGTGGAGAACTTGTGAAGAACAATGTTGCAGAAGAAAAGTGAGAAGTTGGTGAAAGAGTGATTGCTTGAAGAGTTGCCAAGCAGATAAGAGATCAGAGATGGAGAATGTGATAAAGTATGATCAATGAATGAGGAATGAGCCAAATGGATATCTGAATTTGCAAAGTGGGTTGTATTGAATTACTAGATCAACATAGCTATTACTTTCTAACCACTATGTTAGTATAATATTTTAATCAAGGTCAATCTAATAGTCATACTGTTAATCCTTTAATCAAGGTGGCATTTCTAAATTCCTCTAACAAGGTCACTCCTAACAAGGTGATTAAATCCTTTAATAGGGTCACACCTAACATTGTGTTTTGTAATATTAAATAAGGTTGGCTCTTAAGTGAGTTCACTTCAAAAGAGTGAAAAGTGGTAGCATGTTACTTGGCGGTTTTTCTTGAATTGAGTTTCCATTAAATCCTAGTGTCATACATGTGTGAATATTGTTTTCATGTTTCATGCTATTTACTATTAAATGTTTATGTTATTCAACATATACTAAACATAGAGATAAGTGATAATATGATAAGTTGGATTATGGATGAATTGCTTCATTGGTCAAGTTGATTTATGAGTTTGAATAAGTTGTTTGAAGTTGTTAAAATTTGAATTGGTAAATCTAGACCTGAGAATAAGTGATTTACCTCTCCTCTTAGTTATTCTAATCATTATAACAACATTAACATTGAAGATTCTTTAAGTTAGTTCGGATGTATTGAACATCTTTTCCATCTTGAGTATTATAACTAGAGATTGATCAATGAACCCGACTAAGGGCCAAATCTTGATATTGTATTGGGAGAAGTGTGCTCTAGGAAGTGTTCCTATGCACTTTCATTCCCCTTTTCTTTCTTATTTTCTCTTAGCCAAGCAATAGTTCTAATAGAGTAAATTCATCTTGTTGACCATTTGACTCCTAGTGGGGTTTTCTCTTGACTAGGATTCCTCCAGAGCATATATAGTGTTATGTATATTATTGTTTAGAATTCAAATGTGTTATGTGTTGTTGACCTTCAATTATTGTTTAGCATTCAAATGTGTAATTGGTTTAAGTATTCAAACAAATAATTGTTAGAGTAGAATTGATTCACCACACCTAGTTGTGCTTGCCTCATTTTGAGCCAAACATAGGGATGTGTAGTTGTATATCATTGTCTGTAACATAAGAAAAAGATTCATTTTGTGATATATCCTTGCATAATTGCACTCACATATCCTTATTATATTGTCTTTAGAATTTATGTTCACATGTTTTTGAAAGATTTTGTTCCAATAGTTGTGTTTCTTTTCAAATATGTGCTTATATTCTGGTTTTTGGAAGATCATTTGTGCAAAGATTTATATCATTACTTTTGATCTCTTAAAAATAAACACATTGCATAGTTTTTGTTAGGCATTCAAGATTTTATATATGTTACCTTAAGACCAACTAGTGCTTTGCATTTTTATTTCACAATTGCAACCCAAATTTAATGAAAGAGTACATGTGTATGTCATTATGAGTTCAAGTTTTGTACCTAGCTCAACAATTCTCTTGTTTTTCATCCTCAATATATTCACCATTTTTTTGCTGAATTTGAATATCAAAATGAAATATAACTAAAAAAATAGTGCATATAAGTTTATGAAGTCATAAGTAAATGATAGAAGAGACCCACAAAAAATAAAAATGACACCCACAAAAAACCAAAAAACAAAGGGGATAGAAGATTAAAGGGAAGAGGTTTTAACCCCCTCCTACTCTTCATTCAATTCCTTGAAAAGGTTCAAGAAGTCCCTTTTTTGTTCATTTTTCTAAGACTAAAGTCTCCTTGCTGAATTTTACATGTATGTAGCCTTAAGTCCTTCAGGCATCATATTTTTTTCTTCTCTTTTAGAGATGAGTTTTACCCCCCTTTCTTTACTTATGAGAGATTCCATTTACATCATACATAGGTACCTAACATGACCTCATTATCAAGATGCATATTGAGTACTTCTATAATAACTGTACAAACTAAATGCACTTAAGAAGGTGTTATTGTATTTAAAGTGTTCTATCTAGTAATAATCACACTCATATATATATATTTATATATATATATATGGTTGACTTTTATGTAGGTTACAAGTACCAAGAGTAGAATTCTTTGAATTGTTACGTGATGAGTGTGCCTTATCGCAATATTTCAATGGTAAAAGAGGGGAGATAGTTTTCAAGTCCAAATCCTATCCCCAAGCCCATTTTGTCATGTGGTAAAGGACAAATATATGTTTACTCTAGACTTTTGAATTTGTCAAGGTGATGTAAATTTGAGAACTCTCTCTCTCTCTATATATATATATAACTCTTAACTTCTATTACTTAATAACTATTTTACACTTCAAAAAATCTCCAATTTTAATGATTTTATTAGTAATAATGGTGTCTATTACCCATTCAATATCTAACTCACGATATTATTATTTTGTGTAGTTAGCAATTTAGTAGATTAACATAGACAAACCTTAGGAACGGTTTATATCCACTTTACCATATTAAAAAACAAGAAGAAAATCCGATGAGAATTTCACAAGAACGTCACAGATTCCTCTTATGGCCGGCAACCCAGGTCAACTGGCAACAATGCTGGTTTTCATGAAGCCACCTCGAGGCCAGACACGTGTATGCCAAACCATTCTGAGCGACGATAGATTTGTCGCTCTCAATGGTGAAATAGCCTCGTATGGGCCGCCTGCAACAAAACGACATAAACATAAAACAAACAAACCTAACCTACAAGACTATCGCATTCTTCGTCACCCACTCTATAAATTAACCATTCATCAGCAGAACCAATCAGAAAATCTTCAACCATGAGGACTGCTATATGCTCTCTCCTCCTATCTCTCTTTGCGTTCACAGCTGCGGCATCTGAAAACAGTTACCTATGGCCAAAACCCATCTCTGTGCAATGGGGAAGTGATACCCAACTTATGATCCCATTATCTCCTTCCTTAGAAATCTCGTTTCCCAATCACACAACCCTTGCAAACGCAGTCTCCCGCTACAAAAACCTTATCGCAGAAAAACCATGGTATCCAATCCACTCACCCGACGCTGCACCATCCACGCCCCTTTCTTCCACCCCGTTAAAACAGCTCAACGTGCTTGTGCGCGATCTCGACTCCGACCTTCAGCCCGGAGTCGACGAGTCGTACAATCTCACCGTTCCGTCCGACGGAACGCCGGCCACTTTATCGGCTCATACGGCGTGGGGAGCCATTTGGGGGTTGGAGACCTTCTCACAGCTCCTCCGCGGTTACAACGCAACCTCTTATTACCCTCTCCTCATACTCGGCCCTTTGACCATCGTTGACTACCCGTTGTTCCCTCACAGAGGAATCACGTTGGACACGAGCAGGAACTTTTACACTGTAAATGAAATCCAGAGGACAATCATGGGCATGAGCTACAACAAGCTCAATGTGTTCCACTGGCACATAACCGACTCGCATTCGTTTCCGCTAGAATTGCCTTCGGAGCCCGTTTTAGCGCAGAAAGGGTCGTACCCAGCAATGACGTATACAAACGAAGATGTGCGTAGAATAATTGAATATGGGCGAGACCATGGCGTCCGTGTCATCCCTGAGATTGACGCTCCAGGTACTTATATACAGAAATGAGCTGACTTTGTTTACTTTTCTTTCCATGTTCTTGTTATTGAAAACATAAACGTTTAAATGGTTTCAGGGCACACGTTGTCGTGGGCCACGGCCTATCCAGAGATCGTAACATGCGCCAAATCATTCTGGAACCCCAGCAGCCCTTCGGAGGAGCCAACGGCAGCAGAGCCAGGATCGGGGCACCTGAATCCTCTCCACCCAAACACATACAAAGTAGTCAAAAACGTCGTCAACGACGTGGCCTCCATGTTCCCTGATAATTTCTACCACGGAGGCAACGATGAAATCATTCCCGGCTGTTGGAAGCAAAACGCCGACATTCAAAAATTCCTTGGCCAGGGAGGAACTCTGAGCGAGCTGCTTGAGAAATTCGTGAACACAACCCACCCATATATAACTGCCCACAACAAGACCGTCATATACTGGGAGGACGTGCTGCTGGACGCAACGATAAAAGTAAGAGCAGATCTTCTGCCGAAAGAGACCACCATTCTACAGACATGGAACAACGGCCCCAACAACACAAAGCTCATTACTTCGGCAGGATATCGGGCGATCGTTTCGTCGGCGGATTTCTACTATTTGGACTGCGGCCACGGTGACTTTCTGGGCAACGATAGCCGCTATGATAAGCAGGTTTCAGACGACCCGGGGAATCCTTTCAACTATGGTGGTGGAAATGGCGGGTCGTGGTGTGGGCCGTTCAAGACGTGGCAGAGAATATATGATTATGATATCACGTACGGGCTGAGTGAGGAGGAGGCAAGGCTTGTTTTAGGGGGAGAGGTTGTCCTCTGGTCTGAACAGGCGGATGGGACTGTTTTGGATGCTCGTCTTTGGCCCAGAGCTTCTGCAATGGCGGAGACGTTGTGGTCCGGGAATAGAGATTCCAGTGGGCGAAAGAGATATGCAGAGGCCATAGACAGATTGAACCAGTGGAGGTATCGGATGGTGAGTAGGGGAATTAATGCAGAGCCTCTGCAACCATTGTGGTGCCTCAGCAACCCAGGAATGTGTAACTTGAATCAATAAGCTTATCTGCAGTGTTCATCTTCTGTTATTCTTTCCATTTTTGCGGAACAGTTGTTTACCCCACTGTGTACAGTCGAGTAATGGACTGCACCTCGTCTCCATTGATTGTATTCTTCACATTCAAAATTTAATTTAGTGTTTTCATGTGTATTGTTCATCTTGTTGGGTGTCCATCTCCTAAGTGTTATGATTATTTGATTATAGGTTACTTGTATGGTTATGTTGGTTCTAAATCCACTTTGTTCTTTAGCGGGCTTGTTTATGGATTATGAGAACAGTGTCTCAGATGAACCATGGAAAATTTTGGTTTGTCATTGTATCATTATGGCTACTTCTTGCAGTCAGTTGATTTGTTAGATAACGTTTTGTTTGCTTCATTTTTCAGTATTAGGGCTTCTCTTTAATAGTTAGTTAAGAAAGCTTCACAACTTTTCTATAAGTGTTTAAACAGAATTGTTTATATTATACAAGTTCTAGGAATTGATGTGCAGGACTGACTTCTTCAAATTACATGATTTCGAGCACAAAGCCCACTCTGCTATATTGTATTAGTTTGTATATGTGTGTATCTAACCTTATCATGTATTTCATTTATGTATTCTGACGCAATCAAGTGCTCATGGCCTTCATATTTATGTACTTAGTACTCCCCAATGTGGAACTAGTCATTTACTAGTGATATGCCTGTGTCAGTTTAGGATTCAACTTGTATTTTTTTATGCATTTTGGCCCAAATTCATCAATTGACATCTCTGCCTTCTCATTGACATCTGAGCATTTTTTCATCTCCGCCTATGCATCATTGCATTTGTCCCCAACGGTTGAGACTTTCTTGTTACAAAATTCTACTAGTTATGAATCAATGTCTTCATCAATTATCGTCTACACTTCCCTAATCATCATCTTTGTTTAGAGTTGGATTGCATATAGTTTCAAGGGATTGGTATTATGTGGGTTTTTTCATGTTGGATTTCTGAGGGTCCCTTATTGCCTTATGGACCTTAAGGACGCTTGTATATGGTTGTATGCTTATTTATTCCCCTATGATCATGATTAGAAAGGTAAATGAACTTTGTATAGCTAATTAGCGTAGGAACTTCTATTTGGGTTTAAATAGAATATATGTGTTATGGGATCAAAATTCTTATGGTCTTCCTTCTTGTTATCCATGGACGCTTGTTAGTTTAGGATGTTGTGGTTTGTGGACGATGTTTGGGTTCTTGATGGATAATATCATACATATGTCGTTTCTCCATTGTGAGATTATATATAGTGGCTTGGGAACCATTGAAAGTATTTTATAAGACTTCTTGTTGTGTGTGAACATGTGATGAACTTGTAAATTTTTCTTGATTTTATGGTTTATAGATTTTAATTGCTTTGTGATGCATTTAGTTACATAATTTTTATGCCATGTTCTCTTATATTTTAAAAAAAATTGTATATGGTATTTTTTAAAAAATTTTGTTCTAAGGGTTCTTGGGTGGGGCACTGCAAAGAATCTCATATAATGTGATGCAAGAGCATCCTCGCTGTAAGGGCAATCTCGCATCACTCAAAAATATTTTTATTTCTAAATTTCTTGTTTTTGTGTTTTTATTAAGGATTATTCTTGTAGAGAGTTTCTATTTGAGGGAGCTTGCTAATTTTAGTAAGTTCATATTATGTGCTTAGATTGTTCTAATCTTATATATGGAGGTTCATTTTGGACATATATCAACCTGCTGCATGAATTTTATTGTCATATCATATGTATTGGTATAGTTTTTGTAGATTTTCAATATGAATTTTGGATATTTAAACTTCAAGTTCAACGATGAAAGCCTAAATGACTTTGAAATGAGACAAAACCAAAACTAATAAATGCTTGCACTATCAACCACATAGATCGCTAGATGAGGATTCTAAAATGGGGTTGTAATAGCCCATCGAGTCAACGGTTTGCTAGTTATGGTCTCTAGAAGTGGACCCATCCAAAAATATTATCTGTTTATTATCTTGAGTCAATCATATGTAATAAAGTGTAATGGAATAATATAATATGAGGTTGGTCGGCCTCAAGGGTTAGGGCTTAATGTCTAGAACCTTCTCGTGCAGTTAAAAGTGCCTATATAAGGAAAGCTTGTAGGTTGACTAAGACACATCTAGGTGATAGTTGCAACTTTGTCTTGTAGACTATTATAAGGAAGGTGCCTATATGGGTTCACATATTGTAATTATGTGATTCCATATTTGTGGCAATAATAAGAAGCCCATATTTTTTCTCTCAATTTGTGTTGTTCTTGTTGTGTGTTGCGGTATTAACAGGAGCACCCTTTATCACATGGTATTAGAGCATGAGTTCCTAAGTTTGTAAATAGATTTCCAACTTAGAGATAGTTTGCACTAGGACTGTGGTTTGGGTTGAGCATTTAGACAGATTGTTAATTGTGAGATAGTTTGCACTAGGGTTTCAACAAAAGGACGAAAATGCCTCCATAAAGAGAGCATGGTGGAAGAGTAGTAGGTGTTACACCTAAGGGTTTTAGAGCCCTCTAGACACAGTTGCAAGCATTGGAAAAAATATGTGAAGAGGAATAAATCTTGTCGTAAGAGATGAAAGTGAGGATGATGAAGAAGAAGGAAATGTTGAAGAAGAGACATTTTTGAACCCAAAAGAAGAGATGCATTTTAGGGTCATTTTCAAGAATGAGAAATGACCTAAGTTTGAGGTCCCCACATTTTTAGGAAATCTTAACCTTGAGAAGTTGGTCGATTGGATCAATGAATTGGAGGATTACTTTGAGTATGAAGATATTGAGGATCTTGATAGGGTGAAGTTTGCAAAGGTCAAACTGAACGGTCATGCAAAGATCTAGTAGCAGGGGATTTAGTTAGAGCAAAATAAAAGAGGGAAGGACAAAATCACAAGATGTGATCAGATAATAGCTAAATTGAAGTAAAAATTCATTCATGTGGATTATGAGCTTGATTTATTGAAAAATTTGTAAGGGTTGAAGCAAAAGGGAAAATCTATTCAAGAGTATATCAAGGAGTTCTACCAGATTCTCATTAGAACAGGCCATGTCGAAGCTGACAAGGAGAAAGTTGCCTATTACCTTAATGGGACAAGGCCAAGTATTCAAGAGGAATTAATTGAGTTTGGTTTGAATGAACAATATTGAAGAGGCATATGGGTTTTCCTTAAGAGTTGAGGAAAATTTAAACAAGAAGTTTGATAATAAAAATAGTGGGAGAGGTCAAGGTGGAAGATTTGACAGATGATCTTATGGAGGCTGACATGATTATTAGAAGAAAAGGATGAGGCCACCAATAGTAGTCAGAACTAGAGGGGAAAAAATTCCAATCATTTCCATGATTAGAATAATAGAGATTAGAGAGGAAGAGAAAGAGGAAAAGGATATGGAAGAGGAGGCTTCCATGGAAGAAAATTTCATTGTAGAGAAGAAAGGCATAGAGCATTTGAGTATTCCCAATGCCAAAGAAAGATTAATAGAATAATTGAAAGCCAGGCCAAAGTATCGCATGTTGATGAAGATGCTAAATCATCACATTATGAAGATGTTGAAAGAGGAGAATTCCTAGTCCATAGAAGAGTCTTGCTGAGTAGTGAAAATGAACTTGATCAAAGGGTAAGTGCACCAAGTTGTGGTGCTAAAAATATGACACCCATTTTTTTTTTGACTTTGAATAGCACATACGCACTATAGCGCACACTCGCTATAGCATGTACACACTATAGCGCACATGTGCTATGGCTTGGGTATCCTGAGCCATAGTGTGTATGCCCTATAGCACGTACATGCTTTTTAAAACCCAAAAATATTATAAATGGGCTGCAAACCCGCAACTCATTCATTTTTTCTTCATTTTGCAACTTCCTCTCCTCATAGCATGTACGCGAATTTAGAAAATCAAATATTTTCACTAATTGCCTCGTCAATATGCCTCCTCATCGTTGAAGTTTGAGATTGTGATCATGCCATATGTTGTCTAGCCTTCTTTTTACATTGTTTTATATGTTTTTGTATTGTTTTGTAGGTTTTTTCCAAATTTTCTTTAAATTTGTTTATTAATTTAGATTGCAATTGGTTTCTTATCAGGAAATGTGAATAATGAACCGAAAAATCCCCAACAAAATCAAAACCAAAACCCTCAACAAGATCCAAACCAAAACCCTCAACAAGATGAGAATCAAAACCCTCCACAACAAGAACAAGAAATTTCGCAACTCGCATTGATTGGAAGACCTCCTTCTGGCACACAAGACAACATAATAAATGAAATAAAAAGAGGCAAAAATGAATTAGAAGCACTCATTGGTAGGTTGAAAGCTTGTGGACAAACCAATCCAATGAGAGCTCAATTGGCATCCTCCCTCGAGCCCATTATGACCCATGTAGCTTCTGTTAGTGGTTAGTTGGATATTTGGCGGGTTAAGAGGGATGAACAAAAAAGATATTATGCAAACAAATTATCATATGAAGATGTAAAAATAAAAGAAATACCAAGAGGTAGAATTTATGCATTGTTTAGAAAGCCTGATGAACAAAATACTGTTAGAGAGACAACTAGATGGCTCCCCATCCATTGGTGCATACACGATGGTATTAGAAATAATTTTTGGGATAGATGGTGGATGGTTTTTGATGCCTCTCCCTGTAATAATCATGAGGTCCCAATGTATTTCTTAAAGAAATTGTATTGTGAGTTTATCCTTGGGGAGATCCCTAATTATTTTGATATATTAGAATCTCAAGGTAGAGGTGGGGGGTCATCATTTGAGAGGTTGGGGGCACATCATGACCCTAATGTAGTTAGGGCACTTGTGGTCAAGCCACAAGGTGAGCATATGACTATTCTTTCAGTTGTGAAGGAAGATGTAGAGGCCAACACTCTAGGTACTATTAATGCTTTGATGCAGACCTTCATTCATTGCATGAGTCCATTAGTTGAGGAGGAGCCTTTTGTGCATCACAGTCACATGTGCACATCATGCAAATCCTTATGCACATTTGGTAGTCATGTTGGAAATAGTGCAAATGATGGGTTAGTCACTGATCAGTCCCTGAATGAGACATTTTGCCTTGACACACAGGTAAATTACAATTATAATAAACTAATTTGATCACATTTCATATGTATAGTGAATAACTAATTAATTAGCATGTATTAACATTGTTCAAAATTCAGGGTCAAAGTGTTGGCGGCCCTAGTAGCAATCCCCCAACCCCATTTTTTGTCCCATTGACGAGTCCAAAGGTATGTATCAATTTAATCATTTAAATTAATACATATATTTATTAAGTAATCATATGAAGGATTGAAAAAAAAATTTATGCATGTTCATCAGTTCTCTACAGGATCGTCGACATTCACTAGGGACTCTGAGCTTAGATGTGATACAAGCTTCATAGAGGTACATTTGTTTCATGTTAATTTAATTCATTTTCTTATATTTGTTTCATGTTTCATGTTACATGTAATGTGTATTGTATGACATGAAACTCTTGACATATGAGACTCCTCCTCATCTTCAGGAGTCCATCAATTGTGGAGTGGTTGCAGTTATGGCTAGTTCATAGCCATTGACTAAGGTATGAAAGAATTTTCTTGGTTTTAGTTGTTGTTTATAATAGTTAGTATCAAAATTTCTAATGTTATTTATAAGTGATTATATTGATTTAATTGTTGTAGGGTCTTGTTACACTTGATCGTCCACGAGCCTTTAAGGTGGATTTGCAGAGTGACTATTTGACAACAGTAAGAAAATAATTAATTTTGTGTGTACATATATTCAATTTTAAAGTATAATAATTATTGATTCATATCTACTTTGTTTGTATCAACTCGAGTTAGAGAAGAGCCTCAACAAGAGGACGAGTGAGCATGTGAGGAAGACCCTATCATCCCCATCATCTCCCTCCACATGACGATCAAAGACCTCTAGAGATTTGTTTCCTTCCCCTTGTTGGAAGGAGAAGATATAGTTGATAGACACACATGTATAGGCATCAACAGACATATACGTTGGATTTTATGTTAGTGGACATATTAGATATACATTTGATGTATACATGACATTTTATATTTGATGTATGCCATTTATTTGATGCATGACATTATTAGGCTTATGAAATTATTGGTTAATATATGATATGTTTGTTCATGTATGACATTATTGGTTATCATAATATATTATGTGTTTGTTAATGTATGACATTATTGTTTATCATTTTATATTATATGTTTGTTCATGTATGACGTTATTGGTTATCATAATATATTATATGTTCATTCATGTATGACATTATTGGTTAACATAATATATTATATGTTCATTCATGTATGACATTATTGGTTATCATAATATATTATATGTTCATTCATGTATGACATTATTGGTTATCATAATATATTATGAGGTTGCATGGGTACTTGTATCCACACCCCTGGTACTCGTACCCATGTACCCAAGTACTGGGTACATGTATCCCAAGTACTAGGTACTCAGTGGAGAGCATCATAGCTAAGGAACTTGACTGAGATTTCAGATTTTTTGTTTTGTTTTTTGTTTGTGTATTAGCTCATTGTTTATCAAGCATAATTCAATACCTAATTAGTTTGAAACTTTGATAGAATATTGATTAACAATAAGCTTTATCATTGTTCAAGCATAAGTTTATCATTTCCAATATGTCATTGTCATATGATTTATGATCTTGTTCATGTTTAAAGTTTTCCTTCTCTGTTATTTGTTTATCAAGCTTAATTCAATACCTAATTAGTTTGAAACTTTGATACAATATTGATCAACAATAAACTTTATCAGTGTTAAAGCCAAAAATTTATCATTTGTAATATGTCATTGTCATATGATTTATGATCTTATTTTTCATGTTTAAAGCCTACCTTCTATGTTATGCATCTAAATATTTATCATAAATTATTATTACAAACATATAACAAATCTAAAACTGAAAACAATACGTTACATTTGCAAACTTTATCACTGTTCTTGATTTGAAAAATCACTAGCATGACTCATAAATTTAAGTTTTCTATAAATATAAAAGTATAATTAAAAATAAAGTTTGACATACCCAAGTACCCTCGTCCCCTATTATAAAAAATAGCTATAACCGTACCTGTACCTTAAGTACCCCAAGTACCCCTGTCCCCATGCAACCTTGTATATTAGATGTGGATCTTGGTGTTTTCTCTACACCTATGTGGTCTATAGGATCTCTTTCTACTTAGAACATCCCTTGACCTTGCCCAACCTCCTCACTAGGTTAACTGATCCAAACTTGTAGCATCACTCCCTTACTCTTCTAGGAACAATATCCCTCCAAAGGTTTTATAGGTCTACTAGGGTACCATAGCACTCCCTAGTCCAACCAAGGTTTCCATGATGTCTTAAGGTGTTATTGAAACTCTTGTATGCTTGAATGGATAACAACAATGGGTTTGTACCCGATTTCAAGATTTCTTCACAAAAGGGCTACAAGGAGAGCCCCTAATTAGGTCTCCACATGAATTTCTAGGGCCAATAGCTCCTTTTTTTTAGAGTTTAAACACATCTAGCCTTAAGAAAAATTGATACATAGGGCCCATGCTCAAGGATTTTTAGGGTCTTAGGGTGCGTACAGGCCATACAACAAAAATAGCAAAATTGAGGGTTTCGTAGGGTTTTCTTGGCTACCTGTTGTCCCCACTTTTAAGAAATATTCCACACTTCATCAAGAATCCTCCTCCACAAGTTATAACCTCCTGATACCCCTCTTCAATCCCTCAAAAGGGGAAGTCTTCATTCTTCAAATTTTGCTCTCAAGAGCTCTTTCTTTGTTGATAGTCCCTAGTTGAGCATTGCCTAGCTCGCCTAGGGCTTGGTCAAAGAATTTTGTACTCACTTTTAGGGCCCTTGCTTGCATAATATAATAAATTAGGGTATATAGCCTTGAAATCTAGAAGACCATGGAATTTACATAGTGTAGACAAGACTTACAACCCTTTTATGATATACAATTCCAAAATTGGCAGCAGATAGGTATCTTTGAAGAAATTTACAAAACCTTTCAAAACTTGGTCACAAACTATAACTAATGCATGGAAAATGGAAAAAAAAAAACAATAAGACAACTACAACATGCAACAAAATTATAATAGCCACGTGATTTGCCTCCAAACAAGATTAAAAACCAATAAAATCTGTGCTAAAGTAGTCATAGTTTGTTGCATACATTCCAATAGTATGGATTCATACAAGAAATGAGTTGCCAACCCTTGATTAGGGTTCCTCCAAGAATAAATAGTTTCTCCTTGAGTTAGATATAGGTTTTAGGGCTTTTTCAAAGCTTATTTACAAAGTACATGAAAATATTATACCTATGTTGGAACCCAATATTGGTTTTCACGACAAGAAAGAAGATATCCTTAGTTAAATATTCTTGCTTGGCAGTCTAGGAGAACTTGAGATGATTAGCAAGAACTTCAGATGATTAGCATAGAGCTAGTAGAGTTCTTAGTGATGAAGAAGATATAGATGATCTTCTTAGACAACTACAACAACAAAGACAAAGACAAAACTAAATAACCTCTAGAAACCAAGAATCCCAAATATCTTAGTTTGTAAACCATTGTTGGGAAAATTGGAGTTTCTATTGTCTAGACAATACAGTAGATCTCAAAAAAGGGAAGGTATCCTTGATTTGATATTTCAATAATTACAAGACCTTAACTTCTCACCAAACCTTACAGGGTCTAGGAGAAAAGAAAAAAAGTAGACCTTCATCTCCTTTGAAGGAAACCCAATCAACTCTCACCCTACTATTTGGAAAACTTAAACTTTACATGGGATAAATCTTCCCCCTAAAGTCACTATCTCAACTCTAATTGCTACAATGGCTCAACCATGGGGAGTTTCCATGTCTTAAGTGCTAATCTAAACAACCTACCCAAAGGAGCTAAGGAAATCTTGCCCAAGTTCAATGGTAATTCCTATCGAGAGATGGTTGAAAATGTAGGAAATCCTTAAATGTCTTAGACTTTGTAAATTGTCATCTTGAATATAAATTTGATGTAAAAAAAATAGGGCAATATCCTGGTAACACCAAAATATCCTTCATGCACTATTCTAACAAGAAGCCAACAGATCCTTAAGACTCAGGGCAATACATTGTGCCCACAGTAGCTGAACAAAGGTAAACATCATTTTCATCAAACCTTTGGTTCAAAATTTCAAAGTTCAATGACTCCAAAATCTCATTTGCTAAAAAAATACATACTTTTGTAAGTCATCCAAAAGTTTAAAAATCCCCACTATGGGTACCTTTGATTTAACCCTAACAAATTGGATAAGTTGATTGAATATGTCATAGGTCATCAATTTGTGCCTAAAGTTGTTGAAAAATAATTAAATAATGTTTTATCTTTAGAAATTGGTCAAAATTATGTAGTTCATTCCTCCATTGTTAAATTTGAGGCTAAAGTTGGTTCATTTGACAAATATGTCTCATTAAATATGAAGCTCAAACCATTCTATATTTCTATGTTCATACACAACCATAAGATCAATAATTGTATAATTGATTCCAGGGCCTCTAACAAAACAATGCCTTGTATGTTCTAAAATCCTTACATCCACCCCCCTCCCCACTAACTATAATCTTTGGTAAATGGTCTTTTATGAATTATAAGAAGGTCCCCCTAGTACAACAAATAAAAAATTCTCTCATCCATGCAAGACACTAAAGACAACTATTTTGGTTCCTAATATCCTAGTTAGTAATGACATGTCGAGAAAGAGTTTTTGTAGTGACCTAGGAGGAAAAGTTAAATTGGATTGGTCCCAAGATAGTATACTAATGGGTAAGTAAATTGTGACACTCCAACCAAATGGAAAGTCTATATACATTCCTTTCATCAGAAGATCCCCAAGCCCAAATTCTATGCACTAGGTGTTAAATTTCTAACTACATTATTTTAGGAGGGGAAGAGGTTGTTGAATCTAAACTTAATAATAAGGATTCCCTATAGGATATTGAGTTGAATGGTATCTATTCATCTGATAGTATAGGAGTTGGTGTAGTGTTGATATCACCACAAGGTGATAAATTCCCTTATTCTTTTAAACTAGAATAAAACAACACAAATACAACAATGGAGTACAAAGCCTTGTTGGTAGGAATTGTCAAGCCTTGTTGTTAGGGGAATATTAAATGTGAAAAACCCAAGGTTGAAGAAATATGAAAATAGGGCATGGGATAAGGTAGAAAGATTTGCGGATTACCTTATTACCATAAAAAAATAACATGTTCAAAATTATGTGTATGATCACCCCTTTACCTTCTATCACGAGTCTCCATCATTGGATGAGATGACATATCTAGTTAGCATAGTCAAAGATCATTGCCCTATGGCATTTACTAACCCTTAGGGACATTTCAGTTTGGTGTTCCTGGGAATGTTTGAGTGCTCAATGGGATGGGATGAGCTTGGGGCTAAGGTTTACTTAGCCACCCAGAGATAATGAAATAGATAGTTCAATCCCATTACGAATGGTGAGGGAGATTTGGCAGTTGGCAACTTTGTACTAGCCAACACTATAAGTTTCAGCATCACTCGAGATGGCATCGCAAAATCAAAATGGAGTAAGATCTCCAAAAAGTGAGAGAGGTTATTGTAGGTCTTTGCAACACAGTCTTATAGAACCTAGAATTGCATCCATACCTTGCACAAGCTCTAAGATATGCCCCATCAAAGATCGCTGCCCTATGGCATTTAGTGACGCTTAGGAACATTTCGGTTCGGCATGCTTGAGAACATTTGAGCGCTGAACGAGATCGAATGAGCTTGAAGCTAGGGTTTACCCAACCACCTAGAGCTAACAGAATAGATAGTTTCATCCCATGATGAATGGTGAGGGAGATTTGATAGTTGGCAACTTTGTACTAGCCAACACTACAAGTTTCAACATCAACTAAGATGGCATCACAAAATCAAAATGGAGTAAGATCTCCAAAAAGAGAGAGAGGCTATTATATGTCTCCACAACATGGTCCTATATGACTTGGAATCACATCCATATCTCACACAAGCTCTGAGATATGCCCCATTAAAGATTGCTTCCCTATGGCATTTAGTGACCCTTAGGGACATTTCAGTTCGGCATGCCTAAGAACATTCAAGCACTCAACAAGATAGGATGAGCTTAGGGATAGGGTTCATCTGGCCACCTAGAGCTAACATAATAGATAATTTGATCCCATGATGAACGGTGAGGGAGATTTGATAGTTGGCAACTTTGTACTGGCCAACACTATGAGTTTCAGCATCACCCGAGATGGCGTCACAAAATCAAAACAAAGTAAGATCTCCCAAAAGTGAGAGAGGTTATTGTAGTTTTCTGCAACATGGTCCTATATGACTTAGAATCACATCCATACCTCACATGATCTCTGAGATATGCCCCATCAAAGATCACTACCCTATGGCATTTAGTGACCCTTAGGGATATTTTGGTTCAGCATGCCTGAGAATATTTGAGCACTCAACGAGACTGGATGAGCTTGGGGCTAGGGTTTACCCAGCCACCCAGAGCTAATGGAATAGACAGTTTAATCCCACGATGAATGGTGAGGGAGATTTGGCAGTTGGTAACTTTGTACTGGCCAACATTATGAGTTTCAACATCATTTGAGATGGCATCACAAAATCAAAACAAAGTAAGATCTCCAAAAAGCGAGAGAGGTTATTGTAGGTCTCTACAACATGCTCCTATAGGACCTAAAATTGCATCTATATCTTGCATGAGATCCAAGATATGCCTCATCAAAGATCACTACCCTATGGCATTTAGTGACCCTTAGGGAAGTTCTGGTTTGGCATGCTTGAGAATGTTTGAGTGCTCAACAAGATAGGATAAGCTTGGGGCTAGGGTTTACTTAGCCACTTGGAGCTAACAGAATAAATAGTTCAATCCCATGACAAATGGTGAGGGAGATTTGGTAGTTTGAAACTTTGTACTAGCCAACACTATGAGTTTCAACATCACCAGAGATGGCATTGCAAAATCAAAATAGAGTAAGATCTCCAAAAAGCAAGAGAGGTTATTGTAGGTATCCACAACACAGTCCTATAGGACCTAGAATTATATCCATACCACACACGAGCTCTAAGATATGCCCCATCAAATATTGCTTCCCCATGGTATTTAGTGACCCTTAGGAATGTTTTGGTTTGACGTGCCTGAGAATGTTCGAGTGCTTAACAAGACAAGATGACCTTGCGGCTAGGGTTTACTTGGCCACCCAGAACTAATGGAATAAATAGTTTGATCCCATGATGAACGGTGAGGGAGATTTGGTAGTTAGAAACTTTGTATTGGCCAACATTACAAGTTTCAGCATCACTCGAGATGGCATCATAAAATCAAAATGGAGTAAGATCTCCAAAGAGAGAGAGAGGTTCTTGTAGGTCTCCACAACATGGTCCTATAGGACCTAGAATCACACCCATATCTCGCATGACCTTCGAGATATGCCCCATCAAAGATCACTGCCCTATGGCATTTAGTGACCCTTAGGGATGTTTCAGTTTGGCATGCCCGAGAACATTCGAGTACTCAATGGGATGGGACAAGCTAGGGGCTAGGGTTCACTTAGCCACCTAGAGCTAACAAAATAGATAGTTCGATCCCATGACGAATGGTGAGGGAGATTTGGTAGTTGACAACTTTATATTGGCTAACACTACGAACTTCAACATCACCTGAGATGGCATCGCAAAATCAAAATGGAGTAAGATCTCCAAAAAGTGAAAGAAATCTATAGGACCTAGAATTGCATCTATACCTCGCATGAGCTCTGAGATATACCCTATTAAAGATTGCTGCCCTATGACATCTAGTGACCCTTAGGGATGTTTCAGTTCAACATGCTCGAGAATGTTTGAGCACTCAACAAGATGGGAAGAGCTTGGGGCTAGGGTATACCTAGCCACCCAAAGCTAACAAAATAGATAGTTTGATCCCACAACGAATGTTGAGGGAGATTTGGCAGTTGGTAAATTTGTACTAGCTAACACTATGAGTTTTAGCATCACCCGAGATGGCTTCAAAAAATAAAAATGAAGTAAGATCTCCAAAAAGAAAGAGAGGTTATTTTAGGTCTCTGCAACATGGCCCTATAGGACCTAGAATTGCATCCATATCTTGCATGAGCTCCAATATATGCCTCGTCAAAGATCATTGCCCTATGCATTTAGTGATCCTTGGGGACATTTCGATTTAGCATGCCCGAGAATGTTTGAATGCTCAATGGGATGGGTCAAGCTTGGGGCTAGGGTTTACTTGGCCATCTAGAGCTAATGGAATAGACAGTTTGATCCCATGATGAAAGATGAGGGAGATTTGGTAGTTGGCAACTTTGTATTGGCCAACACTAAAAGTTTCAGTGTCACCTGAGATGGCATCCCAAAATCAAAATGGAGTAAGATCTCCAAAAAATGAGAGAGGTTATTGTAGGTCTCTAAAACATGGTCCTATAGGACCTAGAATCACATCCATATCTCACACGAGCTCCGAGATATGCCCCCTCAAATATCGTTTCCCTATGGCATTTAGTGACCCTTAGGGAGGTTTTGGTTTGGCATGCCCAGGAATGTTCGAGCGCTCAACAAGATGGGATGAGCTTGGGGATAGGGTTTACCTAGACACCTAAAGCTAATGGAATAGATAGTTTGATCCCACGATGAATAGTGAGGGAGATTTGGTAGTTGACAACTTTGTACTGGCCAACACTACAAGTTTTAGCATCACCCGAGATGGCATCACAAAATCAAAATGGAGTAAGATCTCCAACAAGTGAGAGAGGTTCTTGCAAGTCTTCATAACATGGTCCTATAGGACCTAGAATCACATCCATACCTCACACGAGCTCCGAGATATGCCCTACCAAAGATCGCTACCCTATGGCATTTAGTGACCCTTAAGGATGTTTCAGTTCGGTGTGTTCAAGATTTTTTGAGCACTCAATGGGATGGGACAAGCTTGGGGCTAGGGTTTACCTAGTCACCTAGAGCTAAAGGAATAGATAGTTTGATTCCACAACCCTTTTCTCACTAAGTTACAAATTTGGGCAACTTTTACAACTTTCAACAATGCAACTTTGCACAAAAAGTGCAATTTTTACATTTTTCACTTGATTCCACTTCTAAAACCTAGAAAAGGTATGGAAAAACTAAAATAACTTATTTCCAAACGCTCATCCTTTCACTAATTCCCAAACTCTTGCCATTCACAAATCAACATGCTACAAGAGGTCAAATCCTTCATGGTACTTGACCTAAGGCTTTATTGGAAAAATCACAAAACACATCCTCCAGTCTTCAAACCTTTCAATCTTAACAAGGACCCTACTAACTACCATTTTCCAAGTGGGCATGAAATTTCAACCAAGGAAATTATAGTTAGAGGCCCATTTTTGCTGTGTGCATCAAAATGTTGTCCTAAAAACCTAGTTTCACTAAAAATGAAATAACTTCAATTAGAAAACACGTAGAATAATGAGAAAAAAAGAAAAAGAAAGTTGATTCAAATATCTATCTCAAAAATCCATCACATCTAGTCTAAAAGTTTGTACATTTCATGCAATGTGAAAACAACAGTAAAAATGACTCAAAAAATTTGAATTTCTTTCTTTGCAACTTCTTCCAATTCGTATATTAATGCCCTCCAGACATCACAAATGAGGTATATATATCTCCTATGTATATTTTAATGGCTAGAACCAATATTTTAATAGTTATAACCCTTTTCCCACTAAGTTGCAAATTTGAGCAACTTTTACAACTTTCAACAATGCAACTTTGCACATAAAGTGCAATTTTTACATTTTTCACTTGATTCCACTTCTACGACTTGGAAAAAGGTTCCAATATACCTAAAACCAACTAAAAATAACTCATTCCTATGATTTCTTGACCAAAAACATTAAAATTTTTGAATTTTCCTAATTAGCAACTTTTGCTTATAAATTGCATAAAATGCCTTAAGCATACAAAATGGTGTCTTTCTTTGACAACCATGGACTTCTCATCCAAGGGTTGTTTATTCTAGCCTAAGTAGGTAAAAAAATATGAAAATAAAAATATAAACCAAGTTGCAAGAACCTATTGGCTTATCAGTTTCAAATTTGGTATAACACCTAAATTGGAGGTTGATGCTTTTTCCTATTAGTATGATGACAACTCTACCATAGTTTTCTATCATTCCATTAAATTATAGGAAATTTCATAATGTATTTGAAGAGGCCCTTTGATACCTTTGCATGTCTCTATGAACTTTGTAAAACCCACTAGATTGGGATAGTATCTAAGATCATGGAGGGAACATTCCATCTATTAATCCTATTTATCATTATGATGGTGTATATTAGCATGTATATCTTCAGACTATTGTGTATTTTAGACTTGATGATCCATTTGCCTTAGTGCCCTGCACCAGTTTCCTTCAAGCAAAATGATGTAGCCATTCCCTTTTTGTTCTAACTGTGACTTGGGGATGGATTACTAACATGTATCATATGTAATTATGCATACTAATGCAGGGAACAATCAGAGGATGCAAATGATTGGTGCAGAGTTAATAGCCTTAATCCACCAAAACCTTCTTAAGTGCCTAGTAGAACCCAACCCATTGCAAGATGCCAAACAAGGTTTCCAGCCTTTACCCAATGCTAACCTATGTCTCTTCAAGTGGACTCCACTTCTCCAAGGTCTTACCCTCTCCCTAGGGTTCTTAGCAAACTTGGGCCAAAATAAGGCTTTAGGGACACTAGTCCTCAACTAGGCATAGGGAAAATTAGGAAAAATTCTTTCAGGGGTTCAAACAAAGACTTTTTTGTCATACTTATTCCTATCCCACTAGAGTTCATCCACTTTTAGGGTTTCCACACCACCAATAGACCTATTTCCCAACTCTAGGCCTACAAATCCTAGTAGGTCTATTTTTAGTTTTCCAAGGTTAACTCCCAAACTCCCCAAAAAATGTTGCAAAAAAAGGACCTTTTTGGATACCCTTTTTCAGACTCTTGAAGATTCCAAAGACTCATGGGCTGATCCTACTCCAACATACTCAAACACCAACTAGGTTCATAGTCCTAATAGGCCGAATTAGGCTAGCTTTCCAAGGCAAGTGTCAAGAGATAGGGTCATAGAATCAGCGCAACCACTTGAGACTCTTCCTTACCATGCCAAAAATACATTCCACCCTTCACCTGGGTCATTACAAAAAGTTTGAGAGTTTTACACCAATTTCTCTTCAAAATCGGGTTGAACACATGATGATGTTTAGCCTAGGGCCTGCAAACAAAAATAGTAAACCAACTTTTCTACCCCTAAAACTCTTCCATATGTAAGAATACACCCCTAAATTGCTTCCCACTAAATGGAATCAATATCCCATTGTTGGATTGCAAGTTAGAGGGCCATAAGTGCAATCTAGTCAATTTACAGGCTTACCCAGGCATCCCTCAGTAAAATGGCAATATCTTAGACAAATGAATAGATAAAAACCTCAAACCAAATGAAAATGAAATATACTTCAAATAACTATCCAAACATATCAAATTTTCACATGTGTCAATTCATATACATCCATACAATAGCAAAAAAAAGTAAAAATGGTAGAAAATCAGGTTTTTATTGCTTCAAAAGACATCAAATCTATATAACCATCACCCACTGAAGCTTGTATAGTCACATCATACATATATGCTTATATTATAATGGTTATAACCACATTTCAAATTTTGGTTGTAACATACACTTGGTTTTACTACAAAATTGCAAAGTTGTCAGCATTTTTGTAATTTTACTTTAACAACTTTTGCAATTTTTTGCAATTTTTGACATCTTAACTCTTAGACACCTGAAACTTAACCCAATGACCCTAAGGACCTTTATAACCTTCTAAAAAACATAAAAATCTTTTTTTCCTTAAAAAATTATCTATATTGCTCATTTTTTACCCCTTGGTTCAATTTGGTACTCTGGCTTATAATGGCACCTAGAGTCCAATTGACTTTACATCTTGGATCTTATTACATCATTTTAAAACCTTGTTCCTAATTCACAACTATGATGAAACCTATCTATTTACCTTGGTTCCTTGCACCAATCATCCAATTAAACAAGTTTGGAGTGCTTGGGTGCATGAAAATGCATTAAATTTGATGCCATAGGTATAACAATAGAAGATATACCTAAAGGAAGCCATGGTTTTATTTAAAATAGCAAAATTAATCATCATAAATATGGTTTATGATCAACTAATAGGTCCTGGAAGTGATTTCTTGGTCAGATTTGAAGAGGCCCTAGTTTTTGGCCTTATTTGGCGAGGGTTTCATAAAAAGCACATATAGAGAGTTGATGGATTTAATCAAATTGAATAATCCTCAATTTAGGATCATATTAAGATACTTTACCAAGTTTTATGTATGGGGGATAATTATTCCACATAGTTCCTTTGTAAATGGAGGGGTTTTTATGCCTAAAAAGTGGCCCATAGTGTAACAGAAAATAATTGGTCTAAAACAACCATACCTCATATTTTTATATGTTATAGAGAAGAAAAATGGGTATCATAATATTTAATTTATTTTCTTGATGTATTGGAAAAATGTGGAGAAAAATGCAAGAGGACAACATTTGAGGGCTAATTGGGGCTTGTAGGCCTAGTAGGCTGGGATGATTGGTTTACCTTAGAGATAGGCTCTTGGTATTTGGTAAACTAGTTATTTTGGGTTTATTAGG
This sequence comes from Cupressus sempervirens, assembly GCA_028749045.1. Lineage (NCBI taxonomy): Eukaryota > Viridiplantae > Streptophyta > Pinopsida > Cupressales > Cupressaceae > Cupressus > Cupressus sempervirens. Next base: position 195,115,641 of record CM053783.1, on the reverse strand, counting down.
GTATTCAAAACCATTATATTACTAAGAAGTCTTTAGATAAGTCATTTCCCTGATTTGGGAAACTTAAGCCCTAAGGTTGCATTCGGAAACAAGTACCTTTAGGTAGATATTTCTTGATGTGTCTTCAAATTGTGCTAGACATATGAAAATATATTAAATATACACATGATGGTAGTATAGGGATTACACCTTTAAGACTTCACATATATTTGTATCTTTCAAGGTTTCTTTGTCCCTTGTGAGATTGTTTGAAGACTACTTCTCAAGGTATCTTCCAAACTATCACTTGTCTTCTATTGATTTATCGCCACAGTTCACCATTAATATGCTTTCTAAGAAGTCTAGTACCTATCTTCTATATGATTTTTTCACCTAGTTCACAGATAATCATCAAATGATAGTTGTTCCAAGCCTTTAAAACTTCAAACTTGTTCTTGGTTGGTTAGGGCAACCTATATTTGGTGTTTCTAATTTTTGGTCTATACTAGTAAGTTGGTGGGGTGTTCACTTTTCCATCTTTCTTAGCATAACTTTTATTGCTATTTTTATCTTATTTTTACTTGCTTCACAAGTTTTGTACATAGGGCATTTACCCATGACTTAAACACCTTTGGACAAGTTATCTTTTCTCTTTTTACATCATCACTTTGAAAAAGTGGAAATATTACTAACCTAGTTTGAAAATAAAGTTTATTCAAGTTATTGTATTGAATTATTGTATCTTCTTCCATGCTAGTTAAAACTAGATATAAGATTCACCAAGGAAAGTGACCTAAGGCTATCTTTGACATATCACCTAGAAGAAAGTTAGACAAACTCCTATCTAGGATGGTAGACAAATGGTTACAGCATACAAAATGAGGAAAACAAGCCTATATGGAAGAAGCATGACAATTTTCTCAAGGATTTACTAATTAAATTTCTAGACATTGTTCACTTTCACCCCAAATGTCAAAACATACTAGACATGGTTCACAAGATAATGGTCTAGATCCAAAAATCACTAAGGAAGAGATCTTACACTTTCAATAAGATAAATATTAACAAAAGCTCATGAAATTGAACTTGGATAAAGAAAAAGATAAATGCTTCATGCACTTATTCTCTCAAGGAGTAAAATTTTCACACAACCTCAATGTTGACAACTTGATTCAAAAGGAGGAACCTTCACCTTTAGAAGTTGTTATGAAGAAAATGGAAGAAATGAGGAAGGATATGTTACACATGAAAAATGAGCAAGGGAAACCTAAGCCATCTTTTTCACTTGAGTCTATATGTCTATTTTCTTTTGACAAATACTTATAAATGTATCCTTTTACTTGTAAGGTTGAATATTTTAAGTATGAAAAATATGATGGTAGTGGAGATCCTCATGATCACATTAGGGATTTTTGTGCACTAAGTATAAAATTCTTACATGAACTCACTTATCTCATAAGCCTTTTTTTCTAGAAGTCTTAGTGGGCAAAGTATAGAATGGTTCACAAAATTCTCTCCTCCATTTGTGTCATTTGATAAAATGGAAAAAGGTATTTCCAACATTATTCCTACAGTATTCAACATGCGATCACTATGCTAGACTTATGCAACATCAAACAACACCAAGGAAAATATTCTATTTCCTTTCTTCAGTGATGGAGGAAGCTTTATTCATGATATCCAAGGCAAATCCTTGAAGCTGAAAAGATTGATATATTTATCAACAACATTGTGCCTTAATTGCAGCATGAACTTAGTCAACAACTATTTTCCAATTCCTTACAAATTGAGGATGTTTTAGTTAAAAGGGGTGAACTCAATTGATAAAGGACAAAACCAACAACAATGATCAAAACAAAAATAATGTAAAGGGTAAATTGTACTCATGGAACAAGAAAAAGAATGTGGTAAATGATGGTATAGTGGACACACCCAAACCTAAGGAGCCTAATGTGATCAACTTGACCAATGGCATTCAAACTACAAAATAATATTCTTCTCCAAGAATATTGACTCAAAAAAATCTAATGACTCTAGTAGAGGTAAACCATCATGGGTTTCCAATTCTAAGAACACCTGTACACCTCTAGGAGAATCACTTGAACTAGTGTTGAATACTTTGATATCGAATAAGATCATTACACTACCATATAACTATAAACCTTATGAACCCAAGGTTAAGCCTAAATTTGGGAATGACAATCACTATTGCATCTATGATAGGAATAAGGGTCATAAGACTAAAAATTATATGAAACTTAAATACCTCATTCAAGATCTCATTGATGATAAGAAAGTTGGGGTGGATGGACTCATGACTAATACTGATCATAAGGTTTTCAATAAACCCCTACCCAAGCATGAACACGAAGAAAGTTCTAGGAAGAAAAATAGGATGCAAAGATCAACTATATATGATTAAGCCAACTTGTGAGAACATAAACATGATTAGGTCTAAAGGGAAAAAGGAAGGCTACAAATCAAACATTGATGAACCACCTATGATTATCCTTAGGGGTGTGGATTCTTCCACACAATCACAACCTTACAATCTTGAGACTAAGAGTGAACAACCATAACAACCTATGGTCATCCTTAAAGGATTTGACCCTCGAAACCATACATATGCTAAAAACTTGAATCTTGTGACTAGGAGTGAACGAAAGATTATACACTTTGGTCTTAATGCTTCCAAATAGACAACATCCAAAAAATTTATAAGATGGGTTTTATAAGTTTATGATTCAAAAATATTTTTTTTTGGAGTTCATCTAAAATGATTATAGATGACAAAACAAATAAAAGATAAAAGCATGTTAGTCATAATATCATTATTGGTAACAATGTTCCAAATCCAAAGAATTATTTGTTTAAGCTTCTAGCAATGATCAAGTGGCTTACTGAATGGATTGATGAGTCTTGGAAACTTCTCCCATTATATCCTTTCTTTTGCCAGTTTCAAGTTTTTGGTTACATGCACACAATCATGACTTTACATCACAAAGAATTCAAATTCTAATAATTTTCATGTTGTTTCATTACATTTTGATCTAAAAAAAAAATTCTAAACTTTCACTTATTCAAATGACTAATGTGAAAATGGGTCCTATTAAAGCATCTAATATAAATTCAAATAATGTATCTAGATTCTAAACAAATCAAAACATAAAATATGTGATTTAAACTTATCTCATCACTTACACATTATAAAAATACTCACCTTGTCATGTGTAAAGTCTTGGGGGAGAGGTTGCAACATTGTATTTAGATCCAATTGATCACTCTTTCTCTCTCTCCTTCTCTTCCTATTCAATCTAATGAACCAACTGGATCTGCTTTACATTTTAGTGTCTCAAGTATTGCCTCATGGTCTGACTTGCAAATTTTCCAAAGAATCTTATTATGTGATTTTCCACCATATTTTATCAAGTGGACATTTGATGTGACAACAAGGTTTCAATAATGAAGAATCTTCCTCGCTATTTGCCAATTTTTGAATAACCACAAGTTAGGGTTCTTCATAGAATATCATCTAAGCCATGTGCTAGTTACAACCACCGCACCAATATGGTATTGTAAACCTTCACCATCTATAATAGAGTGATCCAATTTTTGTTTGGCTTGAACACAACAATAAAAATAATAATCTATCCCTTCTTCATTTTCTTCAGGTGCAATAATAGCAAAAACATGGCCTACAGTGACAAATGTACAAAATGTGGTCATTAATTCAAAAAATACTTAGGTAAAAGTTATAAAGTTACATATTGAAATTAAAAAGATATATAAATATATATTACTAGGTTGCACTAGATCAAACAAGCGATCAAAATCAATAGATTAATCCATCTCTACCATTTCCAGTGCTTGTGGGGGATGATAGGTGTCAATTGGGTCCAAAACCCATATATCCCATTTGTCCACCCATTCAGTTGATTCATAGTCATCCCAATTTTCCTTTGCACATAATAGACAATAGCATGCCATTTTTCATGTGTGGATACTCCATGAACCCACATTAGAGCTTCTAAAAGAGTGCAACTCACTAGATCCTATTAGTGTGCAAAAATTCTCAAATGGTGCAATGTTAGTATTATCTATCAACCAAAAAATCTACAAATTGTAGACTAACCTTCCTTACCTAGACCCCTTTTAGCGTTACATCACTAGATGATGGATTTTGCATCTGTCAATATTGCTCCATCTTTGTACTTCAGTTCTTCATGAGCTAAGGCTCTTTTGATCCATGTGCCTACACCATCATGCTCTCCCTTGCCATGACCAGCCTCTATGAAATTTCACATATATTGAATTCTACATAACCTGTGCATCCTGCTCAACCAATAGAACATTTGTGCATTCTTGAATTGAGATGCACAATTGTCTAACCAAATAATGTGATGATGATATGATATGCTCTTGTTAGCCAAATCTCCATAAAATAGTTGAAAACAACCATGTACAAAATTTGTAGAATGTGATCGATCATCACTAATGTAAAAATGGTACTCCCTCAAAATCTTCCTGTCATCCTTTGTACTTGTAGGTGAATGCATGAATGTTATGTGAACAAATATGAAAACCTATTGAGAAGTATAATACTTTGCTTGCACTTCATTTTGTGGTTGTAGTGTGTAGTTCTTTGTGAATTCTACAACCGAAACAATGGTATCTAGTGAAAACATATCCTTCCACAACTTGAATTGCAAATCCAACCATCGAGCTCTATGTGTATGCCTTGCGTACTCATAAATAATCTTTTCACAAAAAATCTTCATAAACTCATAGACTGAAATCTTTTCAATGACTAAATCACATCTTTTACCCTATTTCCCATCATTTAGAGCATATCTCACTATCTTAAATTTTTTGTAATCTACTATTTCATTTCCAATTGCATGTGTACTATCCATATGTTCACAAATTGGTAAAAGTTGCAAAGAACAACAAAATAAGCATGTACCATCCAAGCATGATGTCTTATAAATTTTTTGGCCATCCCCTATTTCACATAAAATGTTGGATGTGAATTCTCTTGAAGATCTTGGTAGCTCATTCATGTCAAAATCTTACAAAACAAACTTAGAATGCAAAAACACACATATATGCCTTAAAACATCAAAATGGTTAGAAAATTCAATATGTATCCTACAACAAGTTGTGCATGTGTGATTTATCTTCACATAAAAAGGTTTACCCATCTAAAAAAATTTTGACTTATTCAAATTTGAGGATACATACCAATAAATTTTGCAAAAAATTGTGTTTGAGTTGGGTCCAAAAAATGTTTCGCATGTGGGTTGCAATTTTGGCTACCAATCCTCCTTACAACATCTCTTTGATTAGGAAAAACACATGTTATTTTTTCAAAAATCTTCAATCAATAATTTCAAAGCTTCACTAATTTCTTTATCCTTTTGCAATAGTCTACCGCTAAATGTCCATAACTCATTTTTTGTTGAATCTTCCAATCTCTCATGCCTTAGCATGGCTCTCCTTAGAGTACCTCTACCAATTTTCAATATTTTTCTTTTCTTTCTCATGATTCAAGCTTTCTTCATTTGGGTACTTACTATTGTCGATGTAAGTAATTGTCTTGTGATATTGCTATCTTTGTTGCATGATTTAGAACCCACTTTGTCATAAGCACTCATTAGATTCTTTACAATATTTTTTTTCATTTCAATCATCCATCATTCTTAGCCCAAGAATCTTCATGATAGGCCTAAATTTAAAATTTCTCATCATTTCAAAAAATAATTGGCATTGACCTATAATATTTAATTCTTCAAAGAATAATCTCCACATATGATTAACTTTTTTTTTGACAAGTACGCTTGCTAATCTTGTCAAGCATTGATTTCAAAATGTTAGTAACAATATCAATGAAATATTTTGGTCTTCTAAAGCGAATTCTAGAAGGTGTTATAATCTCTTCCATTCCCTCAACATTTTGGAAATCAACATAAGGTTGAGTGTTTTGTGTACCTTGAACTGAAGATGGTGTGCCTTGGAAATAAGATGCAAAAGATGAAATATCACCTATTTGATATGTTGATTTTGTGCCTTCAACATGACATGATGGAGTGTGTACATCGTCAAATCTACAAATTAATGTCTCTTCAACATGAGAGGATGACATGACTCCAACATTGGAAGATGGTGTAGCTTCAAAATTCAATTGTCTTCATGAGCGTAATAGTCTCATTCATTCTCTTTGTCTTTCCAATTCTTCCTCTTTGTTTCCTTGTAACAGTGGTTCTTGTTCCTCTTCAAAATTCAATTCTTCATTATTTCTTTGAAATTTTCTTTGTTCACATAGTAGTTTCATTTTATCTCTTTTAATTGCCAAATCTCTCTCCCTCTCTTCATTTGTTTGAGTTTTTGGTTTCTTCCTTTGCATGATGATGATTTCTACATGTCAAATTATTCAAACATCTGAATTACTTACAATTTGTAAATTACAAATCATTTAAATACATATAAAAATTACAATTATTTCAATGAATACACAATATATATATCAAACATCTTGCCAAATTTCTAACCATTTCCAAATAACAATTCATTCAAACATACAAATTTCAATGAATTCACTATATATTAAACAACATGTCAAATTATAATCAAATTTGTCTCTATATATCAACAAACAATATTTTAAAAGGACTGTACTAACCTTTTCTATAGAAAGAATATTCAAAAAGCCTTCAAATAGTGTATCCAATGATTGAATTTGGTGTTTGCTAGCTTCAAAAAGTCTTCAAATAGTGTTTTCTAACTTTCAATAGCTTGAAACTCATGTTTTCTATTGGAACAATAGAATGCACAATAGACAAAAAGTAGAATATGGATAAAAAGGGACCCAAACTTGCTTTGCGACCCTTTTTTGGAGATTTCACATAGTGCATACGCACTATAGCATGTAAACACTATAAAGCACATACGCACTATAGTGCGTACACACTATGTAAAAATACATCTCTCTGTATCCCACCATCCCCCATCCCCTACTCTCTCTCTCCTCTCTCATCCCCTAATCTCTCTCAATCTCTCTCCTCTCCCATCCCCTACTCTCTCACTCTCTCTCTCTCTCCCATCCCCTACTCTCTCACTCTCTATCCTCTCCCATCCCCTACTCTCTCTTTCTCTCTCTCTCTCACCTCTCCCATCCCCTAATCTCTATCTCTCTCCCCTCTTCCATCCCCTACTCTCTCTTGCTCTCCCTCTCCCACTGCCTACTCTCTCTCTCCCATCCCTACTCTCTCTCACCCTCTCTCCTCTCCCATCCCCTACTCTCTCTCTCACACTCCCATCCAACCTCTCTCTCTCTCTTCCTCTCCCACTACCTATTCTCTCTCTCTCTCTCCCATTCCCTACTCTCTCTTGCTCTCCCTCTCTTACTCCCTCTCCTACTACCTACTCTCTCTCTCTCACACTCTCTCTCTTGCATCCCTACCTCTCTCTCACTCTCTCTCAGGTCTCCCATCCCCTACTCTCTCTCACTCTCTCTCCTCTTCCATACCCTACTCTCTAGATCTCACACACACACTCCCATACCCCCTTTGTCTCTCCCTCTCCCACTGCCTACTATCTCTCTCTCACTCTCTCTCCCCCTCTCTACTATCTCTCCCATCCCCTACTCTATCTCTCTCTCTCATACCCTACTCTCTCTCTCTCTCACTCTCACACTCTCTCCTATCCCCTACTCTATCTTACACACATTCCCATTCCCCCTCTCTCTCCCTCTCCCACTCCCTCTCCCACCACCTACTCTCTCTCTTTGACAGACACACACTCCCATCCCCCTTCTCTCTCTCTCTCCTCTCCCATCCCCTACTCTCTAGATCTCTCACACACACTCCCATCCCCCCCCCTCTCTTCCTCTCCCACTCCCTCTCCCACCACCTACTCTCTCTCTCTCTCTCTCTCTCTCTCTCTCCCTCTCTACTCTCTCTCTCCCATCCCCTACTCTTACTCTCTCTCTCCCATCTCGTTCTCTCTCTTTTCCACCCCCTACTCTCTCTCACTCTCTCACACTCTCTCCCATCCCCTACTCTCTCTTACACACACTCTCATCCCCCTCTCTCTCCCCCTCTCCCACTTCCTCTCCCACCACCTACTCTCTCTCTCTCCCATCCTCTACTCTCTCTCTCTCTCTCTATCTCTCTCTCCTCTCTCCCATCCCCTGCTATCTCTCTTTCACACACACACACCCATCCCCTACTCTCTAGATCTCTCACATACACTCCCATCCCCCCTCTCTCTCCCTCTCCCACTCCCTCTCCCATTTCCTACTCTCTCTCCCCCATCCCCTACTCTCTCTCTTTCACACACACGTAATCCCATCCTCCCCTCTCTCTTGTTCTCCCTCTCCCACTCCCTCTCCCACTGCCTATTGTCTCTCTCCCATCCCATACTCTCTCTCAGGCTACTCTCTCTCTCTCTCTCTCTCTCCCCCCTCTCCCATCCCCTACTCTTTCTCTTTCACACACACGCACTCCCATCCTCCTCTCTCTCACTCTTCCACTCCGTCTCCCACTACCTACTCTCTCTCTCCCATCCTATACTCTCTCTCTACCACCCCTACTCTCTCTCACACTTCCTATCTCTCCCATCCCCTTCTCTCTCTCTCTCACACACACACACACACACACACATTCCCATTCCCCCTCTCTCTCCCTCTCCCGCTCCCTCTCCCACTTCCTTCTCTCTCTCTCTCTCTCTCTCTCTCTCTCTCTCTCTATCTATCTCTCTCTCTCTCTCCCTCTCCCATCCCCTACTCTCTCTCTTTCACACACCCACACACTCCAATCCCCCCTCTCTCTCTCTTATCCCATCCCCTAATCTCTAGATCTCTCACAAACACTCCCATCTCCCCTCTCTCTCTCCCTCTCCCACTCCCTCTCCCATCGCCTACTATCTCTCTCTCACACTCTCTCACTCTCTCCCTTTCTACTCTTTCTCTCCCATCCCCTACTCTCTCTTTGCCACCCCTACTCTCTCTCACACTCTCACACTCTCTCCCATCCCCTACTCTCTCTCTTACAAACACTCCCATCCCCCCTCTCTCACTCCCTCTCCCACCACCTACTCTCTCTCTCTCTCTCTCTCTCTCTCTCTCTCTCTCTCCCATCCCCTACTCTCTCTATCTCTCTATCCCCTCTCCCATCCCCTACTCTCTCTCTTTCACACAAAAACACCCATCCCCCCTCTCTCTCCTCTCCCATCCCCTACTCTATCTCTGACCCATTCTCCCTCTCCCACTCCCTCTCCCATCACCTACTCTCACTCTCACTCTCTCCCTCTCTACTCTCTCTCTGCCACCCACTACTTTCTCTCACATTTTTACACTCTCTATCATCCCCTACTCTCTCTCTTACACACATTTCCATCCCCCCCCTCTCTCTCCCATACCCTACTCTCTCTTGAACTAATCTCCCTCCTCCCTCTCCCATCCCCTATACTCTCTCTTTCACACACATGCACTTCCATCCTCCTCTCTCTCTCTCCCTCTCCCACTCCCTCTCCCACCACCTACTATCTCCCTCTCCCTCATCCCCTACTCTCAATCTCTCTCTTCCATCCTATACTCTCTTTGCCACTCGTACTCTCTCTCACACTCCCTCTCGCACCACCTACTCTCTCTCTCTCTCTCTCTCTCTCTCCCATCCCCTACTCTCTCTCTTTCACACACCCACACACTCCCATCCCCCCTCTTTCTCTCCTCTCCCATCACCTACTCTCTACATCTCTCACACACACTCCCATTTCCCCATTTCTCCCCCTCTCCCACTCCCTCTCCCATCGCCTACTATCTCTCTCTCTCACTCTCTCTCTACTCTCTCTCCCCCATCCCCTACTCTCTCTCCCCTCTCCCATCCCCTACTTTCTCTCTCTACCACCCCTACTCTCTCTCAAACTCTCACAGTCTCTCCCATGCCCTACTCTCTCTCACACACACTCCCATCCTCCTCTCCCTCTCCCTCTCCCACTTCCTACTCTCTCTCTTCCATCCCCTAATCTCAATCTCTCTCTTCCATACTGTACTCTCTCTACCACTCCTACTCTCCCTCTCACACTTCCTCTCTCTCCCATCCTGTACTATCTCTACCAGCCCTACTCTCTCTCACTTCCTCTCTCTCACATCCTCTACTCTCTCTCTCCCATATCTCTCTCTCTCTCTCTCTCTCTCACACACACACACACACACACACACACACACACACACACACACACCAATCCCCCTCTCTCTCTCTCTTGCTCTTGATCTACCTCTCTTCTTCCCTCTCTATGCACTATTTAGGTCTCAATAGTGTGTGTGCCCTAAAGCATGCACACGCTATTAAGACCCAAATTTAAAAGCTTTAAATAGCATGTGTACTATAACACACACACACTATAGGGCATACGTGTTATTCAAACCTTTGCATTCTACCAAGCCTAAGGTTTGGTTTTTCCTTGGGGATCCAAAACAAAGGTTTGGAGTCTATAAACTAGTTTGAGACGTGTTTTGCTGCAAACATACAAAAAATGATTGATTTTTCTTGTGTTCTCTCCTTCAAGATTCCTCTTGGTTGAGCATTGATAAGATTAGGTTACATGACATTGTAGGTCTCTATGTTAGCTATATAACCATATAATTTATTTCAAATTTGAACTATTTCAAGCCTTTCATCTATAATTTCTTTTGAATGTATGTCCATTTTTTTGTCAAAAATCAACATGTACTAATTGGGCTATAGATTTTAGTTCGTTCATCAAATTTAGCGACAACTTAGTTTTTTAGAAACTAAACTCCATTCTATATAGTTTGAAAAAAAGAATTTCAGATTTTAGATTAGTTCTCAATCATTTCTAGGGGGAGCACATAGATATTTCACATTTTTGGGATGTGTCTAGTTAAAAAATTCATAAATAAAAAAATACACATTATAAAATTACTCGAAAAATCTGGGATAAACTACATAGTGTTAAGTAACTTTTGACCAAAGAGATTAAAGAATTTCAAAAAAAAGTTAAAATTTTAGTGGGTCCACACTTTGTATTGTGTTATGTTTTTTTGGAATAAACAGTACCACTTTTTTTGGCCCCCTTTTTTGAGGACCTAAAACTAAATCATTTTGAAAAAGAATTAGTAGTTTAGAAACTAGATTCAAAGGACTACTACTTTTTTTTTTTGTCATATCTTAAAATTTTGAGCATAACTATCTTCAATTTTTTGTTGAAGTTCATAAATTACTAATTTCAGAAAAAAGGTGTCCACTTATACCCCCCTTTTGACACTACAACTTGGTGCACTTACCCTAAAGGAGGAATTTCTTTTGCATAAGGTGCAAATATGAAGATAAGTGTTGTGATGTGGTCATTGATGGTGGAAGTACTGACAATCTGGTATCACAAAATATGGTCACAGAGTTAAAGCTAAAGAGGAAGAAACACCTGTGTCTATACCGTATTGCCTGGGTGATAGATGACCAAAAGATCATGGTCAATGAGAAGTACCTAGTGAAGTTCAAGATTGGAAGCTACCAGGATGAGGTGCCATGTGATATCATACCTATGGACATATATCATATGTTGTTGGGTAGGTCATGTAAGTTCAACATGCATGTTGTACATGATGGGTATGAAAATACCTATAGTTTGACAAAGGATGAAGTGAAACATAAGCTAAAGCCATTGAAGGAGAAAGAAGAAAAGGTATGTTGTGCTACTAGAATATGTTTTGTTGATGGAAAGGAGTTTCTCAAGGATATGAGGCATGGGCATATGTGTTTTTCTATGATTCCAAAAGATGGTAAGCAAGAAGTAGAGGAGGTACCTATAGAAGTTGGAGAATTTCAAGATATTATGTTAGATAATGTACCTGATGGATTACCCCTAGTGAGGAAGATTAGTCACCATGTGGATTTGATTCTAGGAGCCAGTTTTTCAAATAAGGCAGTGCATAAAATGACACCAACAAAAAGCAAAGAGTATTGACAAGTGCATGACTTTTTGCAGAAGGGATTGATTTGAGAGATTTTGAGTCCATGTGATGTACCAACAATATTAACACCAAAGAAGAATGAAGGATGTGCACAAATTTGTAGGCTATCAACAAGATCACAATAAAGTACATATTTTCATTGTCATAGATGGATGATATTATGAATTGTTTGAGTGGAACTATATATTTCACAAAGATAGATCTAAAGAGTGGGTACCATCAAATTCAAATTAGAGAAGGAGATGAGTGGAACACTACCTTTAAGACAATAGAAGGATTGTATGAGTGGTTAGTCATACCTTTTGAGCTAACCAATGTATCGAGTACTTTCATGAGGCTCATGAATGAGGTATTGAAGGAGTTTCTGGGTAAGTTTTTCATTGATTAGGTCTAGATGATATTTAGATCTTTAGTAAGATATTGGAGTATCATTTGATGCAAATTCATGAGGTGTTTAACAAGCTGAGGGAGGAAAAGATGGTGATAAATTTGAAGTGCAATTTTGTGAAGGAGTTGGTGTACTTAGGATTTGTAGTATTTGCATATGGTTTTAAAATGGATTATAAAAAATTAAAGGCTATCCTTGAATGGCCTATTCCAAGGAGTGCAATAAAGGTTTAAGATCTTTTCACAAATTGACTAATTTTAATAAAATGTTTATTAGAGATTTTAGCAGTATTTGTGGAACTTTGATTGAAAAAATGAGAGGAGTTAGGAAACAATTTAAGTGGATTATAGGTGTAGATAAGTGTTTTAATAAATTGAAACTTAAAGTTATAGAATAGCCTATTTTAGAACTTTGAGTAAACTGTGATGCTAGTGGTACTTCAATAGGAGTTGTTTTGAGCCAAGAAGATAGACCTATTGATTATTTTAGTGAGAAATTAAATGATACCAAAAGAATGTATTGTATTTATGATTAGGAATTTTGTGCTATAGTTCAAGCATTAAAGAAGTGGGGACATTATCTTCTTTGTAAGGAGTTTATTTTGTATACTGATCACCAAGAATTGCAATATTTGAATAGTCAAGAAAAATTGAATCAGAGTCATTTGAAATGGGTTGAGATTTTGTAGAGGTACGCTTTTTTTTTGAAACACATGAGTGGGAAGTCTAACAGAGTTGCATATGTTCTTAGTAGAAGATAACATTTTCTAACAAAAATGCAAATTGAGGTGGTTGGGTTCAAGGAACTCAAGAATTTGTACTTTCTCAAAATTTGTTACACTTGACAAGATAAAGTGGTTCGATTTCATAATCCAAGATAGTATGTTGTTTAAGAGAAGTTAGTTGTACATTCCTAAAAGTTATATGAGAGAGAATCTCATCAAGGAGAATCATAGTGGAGGATTGGATAGACACTTTGGTAGATATAAGACCATTGCTTTGGTTTTTGAGAATTACTATTGGTCACAATTGCAACAAGATATGAAGAATTTTGTGTTGAGTTATAGAGTATGTCAGATGGTGAAGGGAGTAAAGAAAATACTAGGTTGTATCACCAATTACCTATACCTAAGCATTCATGGGAAAGATGTCAACATGGATGCAGTTTACCAAGGACACAACATTGGCATGATTTGATATTTGTGGTGGTTGAATTTTTTTTTAAATGGCACATTCTATTCCCCACAAGAAGACTAGAGACAATGTTCATGTGGTAGAGTTATTTTTTAGAGAAGTGGTGAGACTATACGGTATGCCAAAGAGTATAGTTTTTGATCAAGATACAAAGTGTGTTGGGTATTTCTGGCATACATTGTGGAAGAAATTGAAGACATATTTGAAGTTTAGTTCATCACATCATCCATAGACTAATGAAAAAATAGAAGTTGTGAATCAAAGTTTTGGGAATGTATTGAGATGTTTGGTTGAGGGTAAACCAAAATGTTGGGATCTAATTTTACCACAGACAAAAATTTTATACAAAAATTTTGACAATAGGAGTACTGGTAAATCAACATTCCAAAATTGTATATGGGAGCATAAAATAAATGATTTTGAACTAAGGCAGTTGGATAAAGGAGAGATATGTAGTGCTGAAGTAGAAGATTTTGTTGAACATTTGAAGAACATCCATGAGGAGGTGAGGAAACACATTACAAAGATCAATACACAATATGAGGCTAAGGAAGATGTGAAAAGGAGGTATAAGGAATTTTAGATTGTTGATGAAGTCATGGTTCATTTGAGGAAGGAGAGATTTTCAATGGCTACATACACTAAGCTAAAAATGAAGAATTTTGGATAGTGCAAGATAGTGAAAAAGTGCATGATTTTGGAAATTATTATGAAGTAGAGTTTCCAGTTGAACTAGATATTTCACCAATGTTTAACATTTCATATTTGATAGGATATTATGAGGGAGGTGATGGAAATAAAGTTGTAGAATCAAAGCGAAGTATTCATGCATCCACTTCAACTACACATGAGATTGAGGAAATACTAGATAATCATGTGGGAAGAAGCACAATGAACATAACATATGAAGAGTATCTAGTCAAATGGAAAGGGAGGCTAGTGGAGGATTCATCATGGCTAGCATAGGAGGAGGTTGACTATCTTGGTTTTCCTCTGACTACTTGAGAGGTGACAAGATCACTTCTCAAATTGCCTTGGGTTTCTGATGTAGGATCATTTTGGGTGTAAGGGCAATCTTGCATCACCCAAAAATATTTCTTTTTCTAATTTTCCTATTTTTGTGTTTTAATAAGGGCTAAACTTGTATAGAGTTTCTATTTGAGGGAGCTTGCCCATTTTAGTAAGTTGGTATTATGTGCTTAGATTGTTCTAATCTCATATATGGAGGTTCATCTTTGACATATCAGCCTATTGGATGAGTTTTATTGTTATATCATATATGTTGGTGCAATTATTATAGATTTTTGGTATGAATTTTGGCTATCTAAACTTTAGGCATAGTGATGAAGGCCTAAATGGCTCTGAAATGAGGTGAAATCTCATTTGTTGGAGGCTCACACAATTAGCTATTGTAGATTGCTAATCGAGGATTCCAAAATGAAGTTAAAATAGCCCATTAGGTCAATAGTTTTCTAGTTATGGTCTCCAAAAGTGGACCATCCTGAAAATGTAATTTATATATTTTCTTGAGTCAATCATATGTAATAAAGTGTAATAGAATAATATAATATGAGGTTGGTCATCCTCAAGGGTTAAAGCTTAGTGTTTAGAACCTTCTTGGGTGGTTAAAAATGCCTTTATAAGGAAGGCCCATAGGATATCTAGGGTAGTTATAGGTGATAGTTGCAACTCTATCTTGTAGAAGGTTGTAAGGAAGGAACCCATGTGGGTTTTCATATTATAATTTTGTAATTCTGCATTTGCGGTGATAATAAGAAGCCCATATTTGTCCTCTCAATTTGTGTTGTTCCTATTGCATGTTGAGGTATTAAGGGGAGCACCCTTCATCATAGTGGTTTGGATATATGGAGATTTTTTTTAATGTTAATTGATGAAGAAGTAATCAAAATAGTACTAAGAAGAATACATGATTATCAAATTTGGTTGATAGTCCCTATCAAATAACTAAATATTTTATCAAAATTTTGACATATTTATTCTCAACTAGTTGTGTACTAATCGTGAAGTAAGTTAATGCTTGCAAAATCGTTTCGAAGGAGCCTAACTACCTAGTTTGGGATTCTAATCCAAACAGTTTCTACTTTGTTGCCTCTAGTCTTTTGTACCTGACTACCAAGGAAGACCCCCCATTTTGGGTCTTGTGCTAGTATAAAAGGCTAACCCCCAAAACTGGTATGTACTATTAGATAATGATTCAAAATAAAATCCTTTTAGTTGATAATTAATGGAAGTGTGATTTTCAGCAGGTTTAAAGATATTTCCTTTGTAAATGTGATGATGAGAACTATTACCATATATTTTCCTTCATCCCTTTTCTTGGGAAATTTGGGATGTCTTCATAGCTAAATCAAATCTGAATTGGGTTTTCATAGGTAACATAAAAGATGTCATTATCTAGTGGAAGTGTCCAATTTTGAATGACAATGCTAAGATTGTTTGAAGCCCCTATTTCTCACACATCAGTTAAAATATATGGGAGTGTAACTATGGGGTGTTTAGAGACAGGGAAGTGCCAACTTGGGTTGTTGCATAAAAGACCAACACAACTATAAAAGAAAATTATATATCTAATAGGAAAGAAAATAGTTTGAATGATAAATGTTTTTATATTAATTCTCCCCTTCTTTGTAACCTAAACATTAGAAGTAGCAACGAATGAATGAGAGAGGAAGTAATTTGGTTATCACCTCTAGATGAGTGGTTGAAGGCCAACTATGATGTGGTTGTAAAAGGAAACTTGAGAAAGTTGGTTGTGGAGGGATAATTAGAGATACATATGGATATGTATTAATGTTTTGGTTGTTCCCCTTAGTATCCAATTGAGTCATGTAGTGGAAGAAAATGGGGCTCTCCAAGTTATTAATTTGGTTAAGTCTTTGTAGTGTAAAAAGAATTGGATTGAGGGGGATTCCAATAATATCATTAGGTTCCTATTAGGTAATTCCCTGCCTACATGAATTATGGATAGTGTTATAAAAGAAGCCAAATTGCTCATCAATTCTTTAGAGTATGTCATAACTACCCATACCCATCGGGAAGCCAATAGGACCACTGATTGGATTGCCAATAGGGTAGTGTGTGCCAAGAAAACTAAGCTCTAGAAAGGGAACATAGATTTAGATCTAATAACAAAGATATTGTTGAGATGTCATTTGCATGATGCTTAATGATAGGAATCATTTTACATTCCTCTCTTGAAAAATTACTCTATGACCAACTCCAAAGTTCTAGGTGATCTTGCGACCTACTAGAATCCACTCAATTGAAGATAAATGTGTATGTTCATGAGTAGGCCTTTGCTGGTTTGAATGATTTTAGATAATATGTTTGATCCAATATTTGATAAGTAACAACAAAATAGATATGTTTTTGGTATTTTATGTTTTATGATTAATGTAATTTATCAATGGAAATATATGAATTCCTATATTTTAATGAAGTGTTAGCAAATAAAATAACAAAGATAAGGTAATGAGAGATTAAAGAAAATAACTTGAAAGGGAAATTCCTAACAAACATAAACCATGGTAACAACATGCCTGCGAGTTAAATCATTGAAAAGATTGGGTAGGAAACCAATTAAAATAGGAGCAACGCTTCCTCAATTTTATTGATGCAATCATTGATGGGACCTCAATAATAATAGAAAGATGTTTCACTTCTCATCAAATCACAAGGCCATGGAAAGTGCGCTCATGTGAGACAAGAAGATATGCATGAACAATAGGTGATCTTTTCTCTAACTTGATACATTAGTAGAATTCGTTAACATGAGGCAAACACTATAAATAAAAGGTCACACAATCATAACAACACAATAAAACTATTGGCTCCATTATTATTCATGAATATGCATTCACAAAAATAACACACTCTGAAAAGAATAACTACACTTAGAATGAGAGCACCAATAACATATGTTATTGGATCAAAATAATGGTCTAGAGTACATATTACATCCATGTATTTATAAGAAATCATCTCTTCCCTTTGTGTTAGGAGAGAGAGTTCTTAAAATGCAACTCATGCTAAAAACTAATAAAACAAATCTAATTATATACGAACTGACTCTCTAAATGGTGCTAAGTAGATCTCTACCCTTATTTATATCAATTAATGGGTACATGAGCCTTTACATGACATAAAACAATAAAATAATGAGAAGATAAGAAGAATGTAGCTGTAAGATGATCTGGGAGTCACCAGTACATTTTGACTTATTTTATAACAAAAATTGGTCAAAATTTTGACCAAATGCTTTGTCACTATTTTTTTCATTAAAAATATAACCAAGTCTTGTAGGCGTTAGAATTTGGATGATGCATTTGGTTGAAAATGGCCTCCCTTGTTAATAAGACCATTGGTTGAAATTTTGACCAAGTTTTGTCGAAATGTCAAACAAAGCATCAACCAAGATGCCAAACCCATGATGACATCCTAGTCAATGTTTTGGTCAAAATTTTCACCAAATATTGGTTGAAATTTTGACCAATGTTGTACCTTGATTGACAAGGATGCCAAACCCTTGATAGAAATTTTGATAAATCTTTGGTGGAAATTACAACCAAGATTGGTCAAAATTTACCAAAATTGGTGGAATTTTTTACCAACATGTTTTGTTTAAATTTTTTTTACTAGAAGATAAATATCCAAAGCAATCATTGATGGCAGCCTGATCAGTGATTAGTTTGGATATTTATCTTTAGGTCTTTGGTGGGTCTACCACCACCTTGAGATAATATTTCATATACCTATATTGATGCCACTACAAGTGGCTATAGATGGACAAGGTTCTCATCTATCAGGGTGCCTCATTCCCTACATCTAGAATAAGGAGAGGTAGAGACTATATGTTATTGCTTAATTAAATGAATCTAACTACAAGAGAATGACATTGCCTCAAGTAGTCATTTCTTGAGGAGATGTAACCTCAGACTCACAAGTAACCTTAACACATCATCAAGTCATTCACTTTATTCCTCTAAAATAGTACATAGTAGACAGTTGTAGCAACAACTTAGCAAATAAAAAATTAAGGCAAAATTTAAGTATATCACATGTGCATTGGTTGATCCACCAACTATTGGAGAAAACGAACTTTATACATATCCAAGAGAGTGGGCTTAGTTACATCTTAAATTCTTCTAGGGAGACACATCACATCTCCCTAACATTAAGGGTGACTTATTCCTTTATGAAACTAAAAGACCTCAACTAACTAATAGGTGTCTCAATCATGTTTGAACTCTTAATCAAAAAGAAAAAATAAAAGAACATGCAAGAATTACTACACGAGTTAATGAAACATGATATTATCATCCTACAAACTCCTCCAAATCCTCTAGGTGTTAATTCCTTCCAAGACTGAGTTGGAAAAGTTTTCTACCAATTGCATTTGGTCTGTCTCCTCTAATTTCTTCCACACAAGTTGCAAGTGCCCTCTTAACAAACAAGCATCCATTCACAATATAACATTAATAAATATATGATAGTATAATAACCATGGACAATCACACACCATAATAATTCATTATATATAACATATATATCATAATTAAGTGAAAACATTGTCCACTCATTAAAGTTTGATGGAAGTAATGAATAGGATAAAGAAGCTAAAATAGTACCAATTGTAGGACTCGTAACTTTCCCCATTACACTTTTAGTTGTCCTTACACAAACAAGGGCCTAAGATTAAAATATACCACATCACATCTATAACCTATGAATTTTTACTTAGTACCTTTTTTATTGATTTTAATTATTTTATTGTTTTGGTTTGAGTAGAATTTTTGAAAGAGTTTCAATCTACTATCTCATCATCAACATCTTCTACCTCCTCCCCTGCATGATCATTCCCATGGTTCTACCAATACACAACTTAACTAAGAACATTTGAAACTTCATATCAAGCACTACAATTATTTCAAGCTTACATGGAAAAAATGAAAATCAATCACTACCTTGTGTTGATGTCCAGAAAATAAGTAGGCATTTAGTAATTACTAGTTTATCTAAAGCAAAACTTATGAAAGTTGAACTAGACTTACACTAAGCAACATATCATTGTCAAACAAGTTGTTTTCTAAAGAAATATCCTGAAGTCCTCTTCCTATCACTTGCATCTCCTTCCCAGTCAAAACTCACAATTCCCTACAACATCAATTTATCATTCCCTAAATATCTCATACCAAAATGTATTGTACCCTTCAATTGCAATAACTTATTGTATCTACCTTGACTATTTCAAAGACAATTTCTAAGATGACTAATAGATGTGTATTATATGTCAAAATATGAAATAGTATGACATGTTCTCTAGAAAAACACATATTGTGGTTGTTTGGGGGAAGAAATAATTAAAATGAGTGCTTTTCTTTGTAAAAACCACTCATTTGAAAGTTATCAATTTAGGAATTGGCATGGTAATGGGTTCTAAAAGACCATATGGTTATAATGAATTCCCTTTCTTTGGCAATAAAGATGTAAGTTAACTTGTATAGGCACTTCCAACCTTTACCTTAGAGATTTGACTACTTCTAAAGCTAAACCAAACAATGGATATATGGTGACATTATGAAGTTTGGTGCTAAGATAGACATGTTGGATCCAATTTTCTATATAGTAAAATAAAATGAGTACACCCAATATTTGCATAGTAATATACGATATCATTTTTTAGAAAACTCTTTCCATTATAAAATAATCAACAAGTAGAGAAAGTTCAAATCAACTAATGAATTGAAAAATAATGATTCAAAAAAGCTACAAAAATTAGATGTTGTAACATGCAGTAGGATACAATTAATATTGGTAAACATCTTAATCGGGATCTTGAGTTATATAGTGCAACACAAATAATGACTCCAAGGTATTAGGTTGTAGAAGGTTATGGCAGTCTATATATCTAATTATTATGTCATCCAAGAACTTAGAACTTTTATTCCCTTCTTGTAATCCATCTTCATAAAATTCATGTCTCAAAAGTTTCAAATTCATAATTATACCCTTAAAACAAGCTATAGAAAACATGAGCAGTAAGAAAAATAACTAAATGTATTTGATGCGGGTTATTAATTCCTCCAAAATAGCTCACTTGTGTATGAAAATGTGCAATTTCTAGTGCTAGACTAGCTAGTAGTTGTTATAGAATACATCTCATAACAAGTCTCTATGATATCCTCTGCAAGCTTCAAGTTTTCTATGTCCTCAATAGTAATTAAACCTTCTTCCATTGCCCTATTTTTTTTAGGCCTCTAGTTACCCCAAGTGCAAGGGTGCTAGGTAGGAAACATACCTTCAAATACAATTACAGGAAAAATTGTTGGGTTCTAATAGAAAAAATTGATCAATGTAACATGAAACATGAGCAAGCAACTCATTTACTGAATTCTTAAGTTCTTAACAATGATGATGAAAACATGATGTCAGTTAAATTGGGAATCAAGAAAATATACTACAATCAAATCTTCCATTAGTTAAATCAGACTGTATAAATCATTCAAACATCAAATGGGACAAGAGAATAAAGTCATATAAAATGCTTCTAAAATAGTATCTTACATCTAAAAAATAATAATATATGATTTTAAAACAGTGTTTTATATCTCAAAGACCATAAGTGTAATGCCCTACTCAGAGATCCTTAGAACAAGGATGAAATACATGCCAAGATAGTTTTTTTTTTTTACAAACTTATGAGTGCACATGAAAACATCATAGATAGATCACATAGATCACAACAAAAGACTTAACCACCATCCCGAAAACCAATGAATCTCCAAATTCCACTACCTAAACTAACACACACACAATTGAAAATAGAAATTGAAAGTGACAACAACACAAAGAATCTAAGATCTCTCAAAGCATGGAAAATTATGTAAACCCAAAGAGTACTAAAATCACCAAAAGTCAATCCTAGAAAACTAGTAGAGATGCCCCCTATTTTTCACGCTAGGACAATAGGTTGACAAATTTTTGCACAAGGATGTGCAACACACCATGCAAAGAAATACCTTTTGCATGAGGATGTGCATCAAATGGTGCGAGAAAGTACATAGCCAAATAGCTAGATACCCAAAATTGGTATTGGGTTTCGCATGAGAAGGTGCCAAAGGCCACATGAAAAAACCCAACACACCATGTGAGATCTTTCATTCTTGCACGAGAAAGTGCAATTTTGTGTGAGAATCCAAGATAGCATACCCAAAAATAGAAATGTAAAAAGATAAGGAATAAAGTTCCTCTACACTAGGGAGTATTAGATCCACAATTTGAGGCATAAACACTCGAACAAGACTAAAAGATAGAAATCTAGAATTTGAATCTAAATGAGTAAACATAGTAGTGAAGGCAAAGTACATAAGGTAACATCACAGTGTACTAAAATAACATCACAATAAACTAAAACAACATCACACTATATAGAACAATCAAACTAAGTATGTAGTTCCTCCCAACCATAATAGCATCATAAGACCATCTTGGGCCCTAGCCATACCTCGCATGTAACATCCCAAACTACCAACCAGATCATTGGTATTGTCAAATTAGGATGTCACTACTAAAATGTGCTACAATATAGGCATAAGGAAATCTAACATTCTATCAATAAAGCATAAGATAATCCTACAAAACCAAATAACATCATCTATCATATGCTAATCATCATAATAAGGAAATTCATCAATAACTAACATTATCTAAACATGATATACAAGCATTCCAATGAAAGAATAAATCACAAGAAACCATGCTTTGAAACCTAAAGTACCAAGTAAAAACATCTAGGCACAATCACAATAGGACAAAAGATCATCTTTGTACACTAGTCCCCAGTAGTGGTATAGGTAGCTATGCCTCCCAACCATGTGGAACCCGTAGGTCCACTCCCACTATGTTGATGGAGATAATGATCCAACCATAAACAAACACAAAGAAAACATCCATGGCTAACACTCATTCTAGACAGTATGATGACTGAAACCAAGAACATAGACAATGTATAAACTATAGGTCCTAGTCAAACACCCAATGAGCTACTAAGTAGGGTCTGACATCATGAAGAGTCACTTGGAATCAGAAAGTGCAAGATAGTATTAGTAGCTAAACTCCCCAATGGGAAGTGCACACTTTGGGAAATAGCTCTTCACAACAGAAGGCACACAAGCCCAACTTTTTAATTATCTTATATTTATTACCACCTAGTATTTTAAATTTAGTTATCACTTATATAAAACTTCCTCTGCCAACCAATGGGATATAGTCACCAAGTTGCAAGATAGAAGCCCCTCCATGTGCTCCCCTACCCTACCCATGCTCATCAAATGATGAGTGCCCATAGGCATGCAAATTCCCAACCTAACCCCAATGATCATAACTTCTAGAAGTGCCATGGAAGGTTGGGCCTCATAAGTCACCCAACAATTGTATGCGCACATACTCATGTATGGTGCACTACCATCATGAAGATCATAACACAAGGACTAGATGCAAAACACAATGTAGAAAGTCACTCAACCAAAAATAAACCCAAGAGGATGGATGTGCCATGCATGCCAAAGCAACATAAAAGTGCAATATTAGTTTGACTGACATCCAAATGGATTACCTAGGTCCACAACCAACATCATGCCAAGAAAACCTAAGAAAGTAGGGCTGCATGCAAAATGAGGTAAAAACCCCCAAAACTAGAAAACTTCAAAATTAAAACCCATTTGGCCTTTGAGTACAAAAACCCCAAAAATCTAAGATTATTTGAGTTTAGACACCATATGCAAAAATTACTAGTATAATGGTGTGAAACCCCAAGCCCCCATCCTGAAAATAGGGAAAACATTCATACCCAACCAATTAGGCAGAACTAGCAAATAGAAATAGAGGAGAACACTAGTTCTTAGCATCCTAACAAACTGCTACCAGAAACATAAGCTGAAATGAAGCAAAAAAAAGAAAATGTGAAAGCCCTACCTGACAACAAAAGGGTCTAAAACTGAAAAAAATACTAAAATAAATTGCTTGCTTAAACTGCTAGAAATCATGGCAAATCAAGGTCTACCCAAGCCAGATCTAATGAGACTGACCTCATGAAGATCCCATGCTCATAGCTCCCACAATGAATAGAAATGTGATCCTCTAGAAGAGGATTCTTAAAAAAGATCTCAAATTTGTATTTTGCAAAAGTGAGAAGTGAGAAAACAAATCCCCTTTTCAATACTTCGATTGATTAGGGCAAATAGCCAGTTAGACTAGCTAAACTCCGAATCAACCCAAACAAAAAAATGTTATTCCTTATAATAGAAATTGACCTAAGGAAAAGCTACAAGAAATTAAATTCAATAAAATTTAAAGTCCAAAAACCCAAAATCATAGAAAAAACTTTAACAACTTTCACAATAATGTGAAACTCTACATGCACTGACATGCTTACTAGTCTAATCACATAATGCAAATGAGTTTAGATTTAATAATCATCGAAAGGTTTGATTTAAACAATTAAAATAAGGATACATCGACCATACAAGGATGACATTGGTAAAATATGAGTAGATGAATCACTAACTCCATGTGCCATTTCTAGGGATATAATTCCTACACACTAAAGCACATGATCAAGTGCAATTTCATATAATAACAAAGCCAAAGAAATAAATACATTAAATAACTAATTTAACTATTTATTCAATTATGCTTAAAAATATATTTACATCACTCACGTTCACATAAAGCATAAAGAGACAATAATAAAGTAAATAAACATAACATAAAATCTATCACATAACATAATCAGAAATGTTGATCTCAGATTGGTTTTGACACGTGAGTGTCAACACACTTAAGTTATTTACTCAGTTCATGTTGAACTAGTAATAAATGTCAAACATAACATGTAAATATTAGACCATGCTAAGTTGCAATGGGTGATGATTCATTTAGGTGTCAAGTAGATAGACCATGCCGAGTGATTCAGGAGCTAAGTAAACAGTGGATGTCGAGTAATGCAGGTGTTGACTCATAGTATATAGAACAATGCATACTGAGCATCAAAGACTTCATATATCAAGTGACAAAATTTTGACATTTTTTTTATAATGGCACAAACAACTATGTAAACCATTTTTGAGCTGACTTAAGGATAGATTATGATCTTTTAGAGATAAGGAAAAATATATATTTGGATTCCTTACACAATTGCATGTAGCCAATTAGAAAATGGAAAGGTTTAAGAAGCAATATGGATGAATCTTAGTTGTAGATTCATACCTAACCCTAAGCCACCTAAGCCTTCTTAAGGAGGATGAAGCCCTAAAATATTTATAATGGGTGAATGATCAAATTGGAGGAGAGAACAAGATAGTTTATAGAGCATTCAAGGTGACTTAGAAGTAAGAGTGAATTGCATAATCAGTTAGAGAAGAATAAAGGATAGAGTGAAGGATACAAAATTGAGACATTTGATCATGAAGGATCAATTAGACATTGTATAGAGGGGATCTATTATCAAGAAAGCAAGTACCAATCACAAGATCTACTCTAAGACATTTTAATAGGTAATTTTAGTTAAATCTCTTAACAGAGTAATCCTAACAGGCTATATGAAATCCTTTAATAGGGTGCTTACTTAGTTGTAAGTTGAATTCCTCTAATAGGGCACACTTCTAATAGGGTGTTGAAATCCTCTAACAAGGTGAGACCTAATAGTCTTTGTAAGCCTTTAACAAGGTAGACCTTTCATAGGGTAGACCATGATTCATGGTCAAATCATTATAACCTTCATTAGATACACTTTATTACTATAGCAGTGAAGATTTGTGAGTGTCATCCCCACCCCAGTTTTACCTTCTCACTTGGAGGGTTTCTAGGTAATCATATCTGGTGTTATGTGTGTGATTGCTTAAATGTTTACATAATTTAGATGCATATGCTTTACATGTTATTTCAATCTATATATTGAATGCATATGATGAATGAATGGTGAAAGTTTTATGGGTCCAATTGTAGACTACTAATTACCCCCCCCCCCCCCCCCCAGATGTTTACTCTTTTCACTTGTAATTCCAACAAGAAAATATGTCCAAGTATCGAATAATTAATGCATCTATGGTACTAAAATCATAGTATGACATCCAATCCTCAAGTCATCTCAAGGTACATATAATAAGAGTATCAAGTATCTCTATAATCAAAATGAACAAGCTACAAAATGCAAACCCAAGAGGCATGCTATAATAAGTGATACTAAAATATTCTCATTGATAACCATTTTAGTAGATATGTAAAACAATTAAGGGAGTGTTGATAGTTTTGATTAGATTATAAAGACATGCCAGTACAAAAGAAGAGAACAACTATTTGAGGCACATTTTAGGTACTATTTTTCAAGTAGTGTTTCCTTGTTATTGCATATAAGTGGATGATAGTGTCAAAAAAATCAACAAAATTTGAGTGGAGAATTTGCAAGATTATAGGTACAAGTTGCAATGGAAAGTTAAAGCATTAGAAGCATTCCCTTTCAATGAGATAGTTGCTGCAAAAATCTGTTGAGATATTTAAAGAGAAAATTTATTAGACATGCTTTGGGAGAGATTAAGATAAATAAGCACACAATACTAGCACATGAAATCTACCAAGGCATGTGTTAAAGTTCCTAATAACTATATTAACATGCATAATAGTTTCACTATATGTCTAAAGTAATAATCTCTATAGTAATTAAAGATAAACACTGATCTTTTGTATAACATTGATGTTTCACTTGTATGAAAACTATCCAGATGCAATAAATATTTGGTAAATTTTTAAGCTTCTAAAATTTAATTTCTTAATAAAATTTATAAAAACACACAACTGAATACTAAGAAAACATAACAAATACATAAGTCAAAAACCTCAATTGATAACAAGAAGTCATAGTCACATAATTAATAATAATAAGATTAGGTATCAGAATAATTGCATAGAATTCATCTACAAAAAATTCCAAAAGGTGTATATGATATTTATTAACAATGTGGAAGACATCTTCAGGGATTCAATTTTTGCAAATTCTTGAGCTCAACATCTTTTCTTGCAATGATTTTCTTCAATTTGGAAATTTGTTCCTTCAAATCTCTAACATCCTTTCTTTCCTTGTTGCTATATGTAGTACCCAGTTCTAAGCTAGACACTCTCTTTGCAAATTTCAAAGTGTTGATTGTCTCCGAGCAAGAGTCAATGTCTGAATTGAGATGTACAAACATGAGTGTCTTTTCTTGACCAACTAGGGAATCCTAAAGAATTTGGGTCAGTTTTCTGTTAGGATATGAGACATGTGCACTCTTATTAGCTAAAGCAAATATAACATCCTTAAGAGTAGAGAGAATTTTTTTTATGTGTGTTGCTTCTTTAAGTCTTTCCCCAGTGACCTCTGATTTGTCAATCAACTCACTCCCTACAAGATCAACAAATGAAGGCATCCTCTTACACTTTCTCCACAAGATAAGTTCATCCCTTCTAGTGGAACTCAATAGTTTTCAAATATTTGTTCACCTTTTACCTAATTTCATTTCTTACCTTTGTATGTCCTAGATAGATTTTGTGATCAAAATAAGGAATCATTTATTGCATCTTCATGTTTTGACATAAAATAGCTATTTATCACTCAAGTCAAAGAATCTTGTTGCATAATTGTACTCCTAGGGATTACTCATCACATGGCAATATCCATTGATCAATCTAGGCCTTGGTCCTATTTGAATTCATGAAGATATTCTCATTTTTTGTATTATCGCTACAACTATAGTGATGAGGCATCAGATATCAGGGTATCTTTCAATGATTGCAATTTGGGAAACTTGAAGTAGGGTATGATATTGCTATAGCATATAGTGGTTGGATTCATCATTGTATGGAGAAGATTCATTATTGCTATAACTTATGGCAATATATCTCATTAGCAAGTGGAGGATATGGAATTTCAGTACAACAATGAGCAATAAGTCTTCATATATTGATGTATGTCATAGCGATCATGATCTATCACTGAGTGGTGAGAGCATAAAAAGGATGTAGTATTTAGTGATGAAATTTGGATATTGTTGTAACTTATAGCAATGGATGGTTGTACTATTAAAAGGGCATTCCTGTGAGTTGCAATGATAAGTTGAATGTGATTGCTAATCACATTTTTTGTTATGGAGATATAGTGATCAATGATGAGCTATGAGATATATCTATATGTTATAGCAACATTTCAAGGGCCAATATCAAAGGTTTAAGTCTTGATATCACCATGCCTAATAGAAAGAAGGTGTATTGGAGATTGTAGATGGAGGGTTTCTAGTATAGAAAAATATCTCATTGGTGAGTGAAGGATATAGAATTTTAGTATAGTTATGAGTGATAAGTCTTCATATATCATTGTATACTATAGTGATTATGATCTATCACTGAGCAGTGAGAGCACAAAAAGGATATAATGATTAGCGATGAAACTTGGAGATTGCTATAACTTATAGTGATGTATGGTTGTATTATTAAAAGGGCATCAATGTGAGTTGCGATGATAAGTTGAATGTGATCGCTGATCACATTTTGTGTTATGGAGATATAGTGATCAATGATGAGCTATGGGATATTGCTATATGTTATATGTTAGGATTTAACCACGAACAAAAATAACAGTTACATGCAAATATAACCAATATCAGAAAATAATAGATCACTCATAAGAGAACACAAGACACCAAGATTTAATGTGGTTCATCTAATCCCTTGGCTATGTCCACCAACAAAAAGTCCAATATTATTATGATCTAGTGATTACAACTTGATTACAATTTGTAATCCCTTATAGCTCAATACCACTGCAAGAACAAATTTTTTCACAACACCTTATGAAAATCCCTAACCCTAAGCCTTTTTATACAAGTTTTCTACCACTTACAAAATTAGGGCTAGAATAATATAAAAATAGTAGCTGACACCTTTTACAATATAGGTCATTTTTGGCTTTGGGGGTGTTGCTCCCAAAAACTCCCATAGAAATAATCTGGAGGGAAACCATGCCGAATAAACCTCTAAGTCTGATTAGGCTCCATGTCACAATAATCTCCCACTTGGAGACTGATCAAACTCCACAATAATAACCTCTCACTTGGAGATTGATCATAGCATTGCTAAACCTATAGCTCCCACTAAAATATATTAAACCACCTTGGACTTTGCTATCATGTTATTCTCTTCAGTCTAGAAGTACAACTGAAACTAAAGAAGAGTTCAACTTCTCTCTTGTTAGTACCTGTATAAACATATCTGCTAGATTTTCATCTATATGTATCTTCTCCAACTTCAACTTTCCATCATTCAGAACTAATTGAATTAAATAGTACTGCAACTATATGTGTTTTGTCTTTTAATGTAGAGCTGAATTCTTTGCAAGATGAATGACACTCTGGCTATCTGTGAACAAATAATTATCCCTCTATGGCTGTCTAAACTCTTTCAAGAAGAATTAAAGACATATCATTTCCTTGGCTTCTTTCATAGCAGAAACATACTCTACCTCTGTAGTGGATAAAGCATTAACCTTCTACAATTGAGAAACCCAACTCACGGCTGCCCCACCAATAGTAAATACATAACCTATAGTACTTCACCTAGTATCAATATCTCCTGCCAAATGTCAGTCAACATGTCCCTATAAATTAGTAGTAGAACCCCCAAATTGTAAAAACTTACTAGATGTTCCTCTTAGATATCTAAGAATCCATTTAACTACATTCCAATGCTTAAGCCTTGGATGACTTATATACCTACTAACAACTCCCACTGGATGTGCAATATCTAGCCTTATGCATACCATAGCATAAATCAAGCTTTCTATAGCTGAAGCATAAGGTACCTTAGATTTCTTATCCTCCTGTTCTTGTGTCTTTGGAAATATCTCTTTAGTCAACTTCAAATGACCAAGTAAAGATGTACTGACAAATTTAGCATTCTATCAACTTGAGGTAAAGTCAATTTCCTATTCATCCTATCTCTAAAAATCTTCATACCAAGGATTTTTTTTCTACCCCAAAATACTTCATAGCAAATGCATGTGCTAACTAGTGTTTCAACCCCTTAATGTGATCCATGTTAGACCCAACTACAAGCATATCAATAACATATAGACATAAAATAATGTAGCTATCATTATCCAACCTCTTAAAATAAACACAATGATCTGAATGACACCAACTATATCTATGCTCATGTATAAATTTGTCAAATTTTAGATACCATTTCTGAGGTGCTTGCTTTAAGCCATATAAATTTTTCTTCAATTTGCACACTAAGTTCTCCTTACCTTTCACCTCAAATCCTTGTAGTTGTGCCATATATATCTCTTCATCCAAATCACCATGAAGGAAGGTTTTTCTAACATCGAGCTACTCTAAATACAAATCTTCAGTAGCCACAATACTTAAAACAATGCGAATAGAAATCATTTTAACAATAGGAGAAATTATCTCATGAAAATCAATGCCCTTTTTTCTATGCAAATCCTTTTACCACTAACTTGGCTTTAAATAATTTCTTATCTCCATCCTCTTATTTTAACCTATCAACCCATTTATTTTATAAAGCCTTATTACTTGTAGGAAACTTGCATAAATCCCATGTCTTAATTTTCAGCAAAGAGTCAATTTCTTCTTTCATTGCAAACTCCTATTGAATCTTTGTATCTACCTGCACAACTTCATCATAACATTTAGGTTCACAAGTGTCTATTAGTAAAATAGAGTACACAGAAGGAGAAAATCTTTCTAGATGTCTACTTAGCCTTGTTGACCATCTAACATTCACTGGGGTGTGTAATATTTATTGTTGCAGTTGTTGCAAATCATGAGGAATTGCTAGAACATCAGATTTTGGAGTATCATCCAACACTACATAATAATCTTCTTTCTTCTCATGTTGTTGCAACAGATCTTTGTACAACATTTTCTCATTGAATATGACATCCCTGCTTCTTACAATTTTATGATTTTCATGATCCCAAAGCCTATAATCAAATTCATTAATGCCATATCCAAAAAATACACATTTCTTTGACCTAGCTTCTAGCTTGGTTCTATTTTCAAAATTGATATGAGCAAATGATTCACAAGTAAAGGTTTTGAGAAAATAATAACTCACCTTCTTACCAATTTGCGCTTCCTCTAGAATACCACAACCCAAAGGAGTAGAGGGACCTCTGTTAATCAAATATATAGTAGTTTTGATAGCCTCCACCCACATTTTTAAGGGAAACCCTACATGCAACCTCATGCTTCTTGCACACTCCATTATAGTCCTATTTATGTGTTCAACCACTCCATTTTCCTATGGAGTCTTTGGAATAGTTTTCTATCTATGAATACCATTAGCAGAGCAATAATCTTCAAATTCATGACTGCAATACTCACCATCATTATTAGATTAGAGACATTTTAATTTATTTCTAGTCTCATTTTCAACCAAGCATTTCCATTTCTTAAAAGTTTGAAATACATTTTATTTCTACCTAAGAAAATAAACCTATACTTTTCTAGTTGCATCATTAATAAATATAACATAATAATGAGAGCCACCAAGGGAAGATACCTAAGCTAGTCCCCATATAGTTATATGCACAAGCTCTAATTTCTCACTTTTATTTTCCTTCCCAGTCTTCACAAAACTCACTCTCTTTTGTTTTCCATACACACAATTTTCACAAAAATCTATATTAACACATTTTAAACATGATAAAGCTTTCTTTGAATGAAGTACTTTCATAGCTCTTGCACTCATGTTCCCAAGTCTGTTGTGCCACAGTGTTGTATCAAAATCTACAACAACTATTTGTTCTTCCTGCTCAACTACATCAATTGTTCCTAAACAATCATTTTTCTTTGAAAAAATCAAAGTAGAAGGAATAATATGACCTGTACAAAGATATAAGGTCCCTAGTTTCACACATTTTTCTACTACAAGGGAACCTTTTGAAACCATCCAATCTTTATCATTAAAAGTAACTACACAACCCTCATCATTGAGTTTCCCTACTAAAATTAAATTCCTTCTCAGCCTTGGAACATGTCTTACCTCATGTAGTAGCCAATGATTCCCATTCTAGAACTTAATCTTAACTTTTCCCTTTCCAACAATCTAACAAAGTTCATTATCCCCAAAATAAACAAGCCCAAAATCCCCTTGGACATAATCAATAAAATGAACTCTATGAGGTGTAGCATGAAATGAAGCACCAAAATCTAAAACCCATGAATCATCAACACTTTCTAAAGATGGAAGCAAAGCATTCTCTTTGGATTTGTTTCTTACCACACTTGCCTCCTTGTTCCCTTCTGGTTTATCTCCTTCATTGTACTTTCGAGTCCAACAATATTTCTTCTTATGCATTGTTTTACTACAATACCAACAATCTCCGAGTCCTCTAGATTAAGACCTCTTCCCCTTTGACTTTCCTCTTATTTCCCACAATTTCTAGAATTATTTCCTCTTTTAATCATTCTACCTCTACTTTGTGTGTTCAAAGCACTTCCTAATGTAGATCCACCTAAGGTTTTCTTATGAGTTTCCTCACTCAAAATAACATTGATTACATCATCATATTTTCGGGTATTAGATCTAGAAATAGAATTACTCACAATCATTACCAAGTCATTCCAACTTTCAGGCAAAGAACACAAAATCAATAGAGCCCTAATTTCTTCATCAAAATTAATACCCATAGAAGATAACTAACTAGCAATAGTATTAAAATCATTGAAATGATCTACAACAGATCCACTTTCTTCCATTTTCATATTAAATAAATGCTTCATGAGAAATACCTTATTTGAACTGGAGAACATTTCATAAAATTTTGCTAGGGTTTCCATCAACTCTTCCATCATCTTCACTTTTGTAATGTTAAATGTCACTATGTCACTAATGGTGCCAAGCATTATCAAATGCTTCTAAGTGCCTTTATTCTAAAATCTCCCATTCCTCATTTGTCATAGTTCCCTGATTTTTAGTTTTTTCTTCCAATGACTTCCATAAATCCTTTTGATAGAGATAGTCCTCCATTTGCATCTTCCATAACTGAAAGTTCTACACATTAAACTTGTCAACCCTCAACTTACCCTCATCTGCCATTGCTCCAACTCAACTATGAGACTCCCACTCAACCATGAGACCTTCCCCCAGAGGATCGCTAATTTTTTATAAAAAAATGACTATGGTCTAGCTAAAAAAAATGACGACCAACTTGGCTCTAATACCACTTATTAGGATTTAACCATGGAAAGAAATGACAGTTACATGAAAATATTACCAATATCAAAAAATAATAGATTGCACATAAGAGAACACAAGACACTAAGATTTAATGTGGTTCACCCAATCCTTGGGCTATGCCCACCAAGAGCAAGTCCAATATTATTATGATCCAGTGATTACAACCTAATTATAATCCGTAATCCCATACAACTCAATACCACCGCATGAACCAATTTTCACATCACAGCTTATGAAAATCTCTAACCCTAAGCCTCTTTATATAAGCTTTTTTCTACTTACAAAATTAGGGCTAGAATAATATAAAAATAGTAGCTGATGCCTTTTACAATATAAGGTCATTTTTGGCTTTGTGGGTGCTACCCCCGAAAATCTTAATAGAAATAATCTGAAGGGAAACTGTACTGAATAAACCTCTAAGTCTAATTAGGATCCATATCACAATATTATAGCAACATTTCAAGCACCAATATCAAAGGTTGAAGTTTTGATATCTCCATACATAATAGCAAAAAGATGTATCAGAGATCACAAATGAAGGGTTTCTAGTACAATGATAAGTGATGATGATATTTACATTGTTGTAGCAATAGACATGAAGTTAAAAGCAATTTTCTATTCGTGAGAATTTCCTTTTCTCTACGTGATTTCTCCCTACATGTGAGAATCCTTTCCATTTGAAGCACCTAGACAACTTTTTTAGAAGAATTAATAATATAATTTAGATACATCAAATAAAAATTTGGAGGAAGGGGTTTCAATTTTTTTATTTGCATGTGAGAATACTCATTGTCTTGATTGGTTCAAACTTTTAGAGAAGGACATTTATGTCATTATCAGATCTATTTCTAAATTCAATATCTTCTTTGAAATCATATGTTTTTTACTTCTTGGCTACTCTTGGTTTTCTCCATAGTCACTACTTGTCATGAAAATAGAAATTATTTTCTACAATTTAGAATAATGAGATATTGACAAGGATTCAAATTATTGAGTTTATTTGCAGTCTGATTAGAATGAATAGTACATGATTAGAATGCATAGTACAAAGAATCTAGATTATTAAATAAGTTTTCTTCTTTCACATGATCCAATTTGAGAGTGTAGGAGAGTAGGTTTGTGAAATTAGGTAGTTACAACCTTGATTACACTAATATCAAGACAAGAAAACTTGCTATTAGACAAGCAAATTTTATTAATGGTGTGACAAGTTACCTACCTAGTTTCTCTACAAGACCATATACACCTTCATCAAGCATCATGTACATACTACTGTAAACTTTAATAAATAGATAACATTTAGGAACTTACTACATTGGACATTATTTCCTTTTTTTGGCCTCTACCACCATTCACTAGCTTGCAATATTTTGCATCATTCTTCTCATTAGCACTCCTCTTCTCTTGTGACCCTTACCAACACCGCTTACCTTAGGCTAGGGAACTTTTGCATCACCATTCTCATTTGATCCCTACTTTTCCATGATAGAATTAGAATACTAGTAAGCAACAACTATGACAATTATTCTAAAATAAGAAAAATAAAATAAAAAAGGAAAAATCTTGACCTCATCTCCCAATACAAATATTAGTGAATCAATATCTCCTTCAACTTTGGTAGCCACAACATTAACCATTTTCAAAATTTGCATGACAAAATGGAAATTAAACCCAAAACAATCAAAAGAAGGTGTAATCGCAACCATAAAAATATGGAGTTTCTACTTTGGTTACAGAATAAATCAGCAAATGAATGCACATGTAGCATTTCAGCTATGATTAATCATGAAAGACTGGAAAAAATGTATCGATTTTGAGAAAATATTGGCAATTCAACCTTATTAAATGGAAGAGATATAGGTGTAGAATAGTTTAGGTTTCCAAAAACTAAATTGGAGTCCCGTGAAGATGCTACATCTAGCTTTAGGTTCATGGCACTCAAAAACTAAAGCTACATGCTTTAAAATTTATGATAGCCACATTCAAATAGATATACTACTTGAAGTTATTCATAATTAGCAAGAAACTAAACATAAGCTATCAATTAAGAATAGCTCAAATAAAAAAGAGTTCATTATTTTCAAAGATTCATACCTATACTATAAAGTATCATCCCATCATTCTAGACTTACAATGAATGGATTTGATTAATTAATGAAGGTATGTTAGTTTGAGCTTCACTTCATTTTGAGAATACTTGAATGTTCTCTACTTAACGAGGTCAACCATGAGAAGGTGGAAGCTCATCTGGCCTCAGCCCCCCCACCCCCCCACCCCAACATCAATATAAATTCCCCATTATCATCTAATTACATACTTCATTCATCCATTTATGAACTATAGCATTCAATCAATACAATCACATAACATTCAGTAATATAGAATACTAATCAAGCCTTCATTAAGACATAAAAATATTCATTAAAATAACATAAAAATAAATATTATTATGAAAAATTCATAGATAATTACTTAAAACAACATTCTTTCATCATCCAACAGAGTTTATCAAACAAGGTTTATCAAAGAACATTTTTTTAAAATCACTTTTTCTTTGTGTTTTTATTAGCTTTCTTAAGGAAAAGGCTAATAGGAGCATCAATATCTTCCTCATTTTCTCCTCCTCTTATGGTACATGTAATGTCAAATTATGATTCCTCCTCTTATTTTGAGAAGCATGAGGCTACTATACTAAAGGGGGCTTTGTTGCAATAACAAGTAAATGGGTTAAATTATGTAATGCCCCACCCAAAGATCCTTGAAACAAGGATAGATAAAAGCCAAACAATTTTTTTTTAACAAGTATGAAAGTGTAAGACAACCATCATACATAGATCATAAAGATCACAATGAAAGACTAAACAACCATCCAAATGCCAACAGATCTCCAAACACCACTATTGACCAAAACAACAAACCACAGAAGGACACAAACAAATACAAATCTGGAAACATATCGAATTTGAAATGCAACTCCAAAGTATTCAAGGGAACCATGAAGGGTATTTATATCCCCTTCAAAATTTTTTTGGATAAACCAAAAGTGCCTACTATCTACCTAAGTAGGTTTTTCCAAAACCCAAGTGATACTTTAAATCAACACAGTACAATACTTTCCAGTATCGTGTATGACCTTTATAATGAAGGTGTGTGATACAATTAGGGTTTGGGCAACACTTCTCATGAAGGTATATGATACTTTACCAGTACCATATGACCTTTCTTCAATGGGTGTGTGATAATTTCTAGTATCGCATGACATAACTCTAAGAGACATGCAATACAATCAAGGGTCACATGATAAATCTCTTTTGGGAATGCAATATTTTCCAGTATTTCTCAATGCTGATGCATGATCACCTAGGAATACAATAACAACTCTAAGAAAGAATCAAGGGATAAAATAAGAACTTAAAACCTCCACACTAGGGAGTAGCAAATCTATAGTTGAGGTATAGGCACTTGAAAACAATAGCTATAAGTAGGAAAGTACATCTAACCATCTAACATAGTAGTGAAGGGAAAAAATTGAAAGAAACATCACAATGTACTGAACAACCAAACTAAGTATGTGGTTCCTCCCAACCATAATAGCATCATAAGACTATCATGGGTCCTATCCATCCCCTGTGCATAACATCCCAACTACCGACTAGATTGTTGGTGCTATCTTATGAGGATGCCACTACTAAAACATGCTACAACATAAGAATAAGGAAATTTAACATGCTAGAAGTAAAGCATAAGATAATCCTATAAATCAACTCATCATCTTACATATGCTAAACATCATAATAATGAAATGCATAAATACTAACATCATCTAAACATATAATACAAGCATTCCAATGAAAACATAAATCACAAGAAAGCATACTCTGGAACCTGAAGTACCAAGTAAAAAAATCCAACAACAGTCACGCTAGGATAGTAGACCATATTTGTACACCAATACCTAGTAGTGCTAAAGGTAGCTATACTTCCCAACCACATGGAGCCTATAGGTCCACTCCCACCATGCTAATGGAGATAATGATCCAATCGCAAACACACACATAAAGAAAATGTCCATGGCTAACACTCACCCCTGACAGTATGATGACTCAAACCAAGGACATGGATAATGCATAACTATAGGTCCTAGTTAGACACTCAATCAGCTACTAAATAGGGCCTAACATCATGGAGAGTCCCTTGGTATTGACCAACCCAAGCTAGAGTTGGTAGCTCACACTTCCCAATGGAAGGAGCACATCTTGAATCTTTCTATTATCTTAGTTTTATTACCATCCAATGTTTTTATTAGGTTATCACTTAAACTTCCTCTTGCAACCCATGGGAGTATTCATCAGGCTCCAAGATAGAAGCCCTTCCAAATGCTACCCTACCCTACCCATGCTCATCCAATGATGAGTGCTCATAGACATGCATATTACCAACCTATCCCTAATGATCATAACTATTGACAATGGGCTAATGGAGATATGTAATTGTTTTCATTTATGGTAAAACATGATGTACATGCTCATAGGAAACCTCAGAAATAAAGATACTTAGCTTTTGATACTCAAAAAATTATCTAAGTATGAATTTGGTAGACAATAGTGTATTGTTTTGTTTATAACTTATTGCTGATGTCATATTATGACTAGCATAGTTAGTTGGAGATTGTATACATGTTTATGATGATGTGTATAACCTCAAAAGTCAATACGGACTACACAAAGAAAAGATATTCATATTTTAACAGTAAAATAGGATAGGAAAATTGAAGGAAATGATTATTTTGTTTACAAAGTAATTACTTGTCCAATTAGATTTGACATCCTAGATGTTTACTCTAAGTTGGAAAGGTGTATTATGGTTTTTATGCAACAATTTGTGAAAAGGCATGGTATTTATGCAAAGGACTTTTGCAATGAAGAAGTGTGAAGTAATTGTGTAATTTTTATGTTGAGCAATTGTATGTGAACTTTTGTGAAAGCGATAGATGCAAAGTTTTGTGAAAGCTATTTTGTGATCCAAGATTGAGCTAAAGATTAGAGATTAGTCTAGGAAGAAGTTATAGTACCTATTTTCTAGAAGTTCGATTACCTGTTTGGGCAGTAAGCTCTTCTTGTAATTGGAAGTGCATGTTTGGTTAATGGGCTTATCTTGCATCTACTATATTATAACTCCCAATAGGGTTGGCACAACTCTTAACATGGTTGGAATTTTCTAATAGGGATTCAAAGTCTCCTAACAGGGACTCCTTGTATTAAATTTATTCACTGACTCCTAACAAGGTTCATCTTCTAACAAGGAACTTATACATAAGTATATTATCTAGTGGGTATCATCCCCACTAGGGTTTTCCCTTGGATAGAGTTTTCCTAGTTAACAAAATATGGTGTTATGAGTTATCTTTATGCATGGTTACTATTATTGTTCAACATTACTTTAATAATTTTTTACGTATGGTTTAAAGTAAGAAATTATATCGAGTTGGTAACTAAAGTTTGTAGATTACTAATTCACCCCACCTCTCAGTAATCCCTATTTCTAACAATTGGTATCAGAGCACAGTTACTCTGAAGAGGCTTAACAACTTGAGTAAGATCCCTATGGATATGGAATAGTTGATGAAGAACCTTGAAGAGGCACTTGAATAAATTGATCTCCTTACTCAAGAAGGAGATAAGTTGAAAGATAGATATGAAGACTCCAAAGTATACATTGGACAATTGAAGGAAAATATTAAACATCTCAAATCCAAGCCTAAATCTATTGAATTTGAAACTAGTAATGATGACTATTCAAAGCTAAAGATAGAATACAAGATATTGAAGCATGAATTAAAGATTATGAATCTAAAGTTGACTTTGAGAAACAATCCTAGCACAGTTGAGTTTGATTTGAAAACTGAGAATGCGATTTGAAAGAAAACCTAGAAAAGAAGACATCTAAATTTGAAACATTGAAAGATCATGAATAACTTCATAAATACAATATTATTGTGAAAAGTGAATTAACTCAGTACAATCAACAACTTGAGAAACTTTATTCTAGCAGAGAAAAGCTTGATGATTCAATGTCAATATAGAGACCTACTTA
This sequence comes from Cupressus sempervirens, assembly GCA_028749045.1. Taxonomy (NCBI): domain Eukaryota; kingdom Viridiplantae; phylum Streptophyta; class Pinopsida; order Cupressales; family Cupressaceae; genus Cupressus; species Cupressus sempervirens. Next base: position 195,076,685 of record CM053783.1, on the reverse strand, counting down.
TGATAAGACTAGTCTTGGCTATCTATTTAACATCTTTGCAAAGAAATCTAATATTAGATCAGATTCAAAAGAAAAAGATAAATATGATGATAAGATTGAATCTAGTCAATCTTTTGATAAACCTAAATAAGTTGGACAAGACAAAGAAGTTGAAATATTGGATGAACCAAAGTAAGTGGAATTTGCTAAAGAAACTAGGTATGAATTTAGAGGTAAGTTTTTTCATGTAATGAAATAGGTCATATGAAAAGAGATTGTACAAACAATTATTTAATCATGTTAAGGATTTTTATTGTCATAATATTCATGGTCATATGAATAAAGAAATTGATTGTAACAAATCTAAGTATGATAATGATAGAAGGAATAGTAGAATGTCTACAAATACTAACCCTATAGACACAAGAAGATCCAATGAAAGGACATCAAGAGAAGGAAGACCTTATGAAGATAGAAGATAGATCATGTGTTATAAGTGTAACAACTTTGGACACATAGCTTAGAACTATTATGCACCTGATGATCAATAGAATCCTAGAAGAAGAACACCAGTATGTTAGTTATGTAACAAATTTGGACATACAACAAAGTATTGCATAACGGATAGAAACTTTGGAGATAGAAGGAACAATGGAAGAAACTACAGAAACATAAAGAATGATATAATAAATGTCAGAAATAACAAAAGGAACCATGAGAGGAACTCCAAAGCTAACAAAGACAATGAGGAACAAAGAAATGTATTTCATGAAAATTGAGAAGAACTCAATGAGGAATTTTTAAAAGGATTGGACATCTCAAGAGATAAGTTAGATGATGGCAACACATGAAGATTGAAGTTAGTTATCAAATTTGATTCAATTAAGTTGAATTAAGCTTGTTCACAACACCAAAATTTGAAAACTTTAGAGATCAAATTGGAGGTTGCAAAGTTGGAAAAGGTATATTGAGGTAATTTTAGATGATACCTAAGCTCACTTGTAATTTGGAGCTTATCTAAACAAGTTACAAAAGAATTAAGAGTTACTGGTATTATAGAGAAAGTTAATTTTGTAGCAGAAGATGAAAACTATGTTTCTGTAGAAAATTTTGTGAAGCGATGTCTTTTGGAGATTTGTCATGATGAAAGGAGGCTATGGAAAACCTTGAGTGGCATTTGAAGATCAGATAAGATGATCTTGAGTATTTATTTGATTACAAAATGTAATTGATAGCTTTTTTATGTTTACAAAGTATGTGTAGACACCTAAAATTGTCCAAATCCCCTTTTCCTGATCAATTAAATAAATATTTATTATTTATTTAATTCCCCTACCTTTAATTAAATAAATTTTATATTTATTTAATTATCTTCACCCTTTCTTGATTTAAATAAACTAAGGTTTATTTAAATCCTAACCTATTCCCCTTGCATGCTAACCCATTCACTTTAATTAAGTACTTCATTTACTTAATTAATCCCTTTCCTAATCCCCCTTGGAATTAAATATTACATTTAATCCTATTTGAGCACATGGCTCCTACCTTTAACCCTCACCTAACCTCACTACTCTAACCTAACCCATCATGTTAAACCTACCCACTTCCTTAATCATGTTTTCTTTTCCTAATCATCTTGCTAATTACCTTTTAATCCTAAGTGTGTGCTCACACATGTGTGAGAGATGTTCACACTTTCCTCATCCCTCATGTCTTCCATGCCTCTTGCACACTTATCCTCTTGCATGAGAGTCAAGGTGCCTCACACATGTGTGAGAAGCCATGCTTCTCACACCTCTTGAACACTTGTCCTCTTTCATGAGAGTCAAGTTGTCTCACACGTGTGAGAAGCCATCCTTCTCACACCTCATTGATCATGTCACCATCAGAGGTTTCTCACACATGTGTGAGCATATTGCCCCCCTTTGAATTGGTTAAAACCCTAATCCATGTGGAGTCTACTTGGCCTCCACCTCATTGACACCTCATCGATCCTAAGAAATCCTAGCCCTTCATCTTGCATTCAATCTTAGCTATCCATTGCATCTCATTTCCTATAAAAGGAGAGCCCTCTCCTCATTTCCACAAGCACTATCTACCCCATTGTTATGCTGTAGGAATTGTGAGCAACCACATCCCATGAGCAAGGAAATCATCAACCACTTGGTGATTTGTGAGGTTTGCATAGTGCTATTTTGATTTCATGTTATGCTTATTTACATATTTATCTTCCATATTTTGAGGTTTACATGATCATGTAGGAGTATGCATTATTTTCTTAATGTTTATTCTCTTATTAAATTTTTATGCAATATAGTATGCAATCAATGCAAGTTCAAGTTTATGGAATAAATGGTGTACAAACTTGATTTTCACTTCATTACAAATACATCTAAAGTAGAAAGCACTCAAAAGTGACTTGTCAAGGTGATTTTGAAGAAAACCCTATTTTTGAAAAGAGGTATTTTATAGTTTTTTTGCAAATTTATTTGGTAAAATCTCATATTTGATAGAATCATGGATATGTTAGAAGTGCATAGTGTTGAGAATGAGGACAGACCTAAGTTGAAAGTTGTTTTCATGAAACCCATAGAAGGAAACCCTAACTCGGCATTATCCATTACTCTGAATAATGTAGTATATTTGGAAGAAATAGAAAGTTATATTAACAATAAATTTGAATCTACTGGGAGTGAATACATGAACAAGGATATGGAATTAGTCTTCAATCATGATATGACTATGAAACCTAGATTGGAACACTTGAAGGAATTAGACCTATTCAAATATCATTTCTACCATGAATTGGACACAGATGGGTGGACACAAATCATACTAAGAAGAATACATGATGAGAAATTATGGATGCAAGATAGTGTAATTGATATCTTAGTCAACGTTATTCATGAGGTAACTAGTCTTAGTAAACAAGGCAGTGTACCTATGGGTGAGAAAATGGTTAAAAAGAAAATTGAAAGTTATGAAAAAGTAGTGTAGAATGAAAAGGCCATGGTGATCAACACCATTAAGAAAAATGATGTAAGATTTCTGAGTATAATTATTTCCTACTCTGTATGTGAAAGTTCAAAAATTGATGAAATGTCATCTAGATTCATCTATGCAGCCTATAAGATATGTATTCAGAAAGAACAAGTAAACCTTAGTGAAATTTTGAGAATGCATTTACTTGGAAACCTTGAAAAGATCAAGAGGACTAAGAATAGTATGTTTAGATTTTAGTCACTAATCAATCACATATTATTTCATGTGCTTAAAAGATTTCCATATTATTAATCACAGAGATAATGAGCAATGATAGATGTGCAATGGACAAGATCATAGAAGTATGTAGAAGACATCTTGTAGATAAGATATTGGATGGTGAAAACCTAATAATGAGGACATTTCAGAATGAAATGGGATAGAGATTCAGAATTCCATCTACAATTGTAGATAGATTTGAAAATGAAATTTGTGTTATGGTTGATATAAATTTTACTTGTATACAGGAAGTAGAACCTTGAGAAACATTTCTTGATCCCTTAGGTTATGAATTGAGTGATGACATTATAGTTGAAAATATTAATTTGTTGTTGAAATTAGAGAAGAATAAAGAAAAATATAGATTTAGAACATATGATGAGAATACCCAATTAGCTCATCAAGAATCCTTGGAAAAGATTTCTCACAAGAAGATAGAAACTATTATGAAGAAGGCTTTATCAAAGGTCACTATGACTAAGAGTGAGTTTGAGGCTATCAAGAAAACTATGAAACAAGGCATACTAAATATACAACCCTTTTTAGTATTTTTTGCAAAGACATCTTCAGAATAGAGCATTTTGTATGCAGTAGTATCAGATGTGCAACCAAGTGAACCAAAGAGAAAATCTAAGAGTTTAGTGGAAGTTGTGACCTCAAAGACTAAAAGGGTCAAGAAACAAGCCATTGGATGAGGCAAAAGACAAAAGATATTGTTGACAATTTTTGAGTCTAGTGAAGAAGAAGAAGAAGAAGAAGAAGTCAAAAAAGTAGAGAAAGTAACAAAGCAATTAGTAAGAAAAGGTTGGCAACCCTGGAAGCCAAAGATAGAGAAGATACAATTAGCTATTTCTATTGAGGGTAACTTTGTTCAGATGTAATTTTTTATGATTTGTATAACAACTTTGAAAAAGATCAGATTGATATCTCTACTGTGAGATGCATTATAGAAATAATCTAAAATTGAAGTATATTGAGGGCATATTAAACCCTAAAGTCTATGATAGAATTTTTGAGAAGAAGGCACTAGCAAGAGAAGAAGACTTAGTACTTCAGAAGTTTATGCTAAGAAATATTTGCAAGACTAATGAAGAAGAAGAGATTTAGAGATTAATGAATAATCTTGTACCTTATCCAAGAAATAAAGTGAGACCATTTTTGTTTATGGTGAGTGAGAAAGAAACATTAAGAAGTGAGACTATAGCAGCAATAAGTCAGATGTTGATAGAATGTAAGGCAACATCTCCACCTACACCCAGAACCTCAGAAGTGTCAGTGAACAGTGACACTATGCAGATAGATCAAGCCAATGTTACCATTAACATTGATGATACTAATCCATTTGAAGGTTCTGAACTTAATGAACCTAATATCGAGGATATTGAATGCAAACTAAGGAAAATTGAAGAGGAGAGGAGATTACTTGAAGAAGAAAAGAAGAAAGTAGAAGAGGCCAAGCTGAAATTGCTTGAGGATGAGAGGAAAAGAAAGGAAGAGGAGGGGAAAACATAATATAAGAAGAAGAAATAAGAAAAAAAATAGAGGAAGACAAGAAAAAGAGACTAGAATAGGAAGAGAAGAGAGAAAGTGAAAGAAAGGAAAGAGAAAAAAGAAGAAGAAGAAGAAGAGAGGAGAATAAAAGAGGAAGCCAAGAAGCAAAGGGAGGCTGATACTAAACCTTCTAGTTCATCTACTCTACTTTCACTTTCCAGCCTAGAAACTAATGATGGAGGTCAAACTGATTTGATCTCATCCTTATCAAAACTTATTTAGAAGAACATAATAGTGAAGAGCCTGTAGAAAACCTTAATGGAGGTTACTGATAGACTACATAGTACTCTGGCAGTACAACACATAGAAGTAGATACATAATAGAGGGCACATGTAGTGCTAAAGTCATTTGATTCAGAATTTACTAATTTTTTAAATGTTGCAAAACCAATGCCACAAATTTCACATGATGTTAACTTGTTTAGCACCATTTGCCAAAATATTAAGAATGATATGATAAGTCTTGATACTTGTATCAAGGAACATAGGAAGTGTCAATAGGATGGGAAGATATTATACATTAAATTTACTCTACTATACAAATTGACTAAAGACATTGATAGTTAGATTGGAGGAAAGATGAGTGAGCTAGAGGTTCTATCTAGCCAAATTCAACATCCATCTTGTAAGATTGATAATTTTTAAGGACAAGTGGCCAACATTCACAATGATATTAGGAAACTAGGACTTTGGAAGGAACATATTTTGAAGAGAACATTGGATTTTAGAGAGTCTATTGCTCTAAAAGTATCTTTTGTTGAGAAACAGTTGGAGGAATGTGTCAAGGCTAAGGACACTTATTTTAACTTTTTATATTTAGACCTCAATGTAGTTGAGATTGCATCATATGCCTTATGTGCAATTATCGCCTTTGTTGAATCCACCAAGGAAGCATGGACTAAAGGTATGGATAGTCTAAAATAAAAATTTGATGATTGTATGAAGATCCTATCAGCTTAAGATAGAAGGACAACATTTTTGATAGTTTTTGAACAAGTTTTTGACATTTTGATCTTTGTCATTGATGTCAAAGGAGGAGAGATACAATGGAAAATTGAAAATGAGGTAAAGAGGAGAAAAAAATATTGTAAAGTATATTGTAAGGGGAAGCATATGTAAAGATGGACAAATTATAATAGATGTAATGTGAATGTGTTGTTTATTTTAAGTTTTTGATACTTAGCCAATTTTCCCTATTTTGTTGCCATCAATGCAAAAGGGGGATATTGTTGACAATTGTCTAATGGAAATATGTAATTTTTGTCATTTATGGCAACACATGATGTACATGCTCAGAGGTAACCTCAAAAATAAAGATACTTAGCTTTTTGTACTCAAAAAATTATTTAAGTATGAATTTAGTATACAACAATGTATTGTTTTGTTCATAACTTGTTTTTGATGTCATATTATGACTAGAGAAGTTAGTTGTAGATTGCATACATGTTGATGATGATGTGTGTATAACTGTGGAAGTCAATACAAGCCGTACAAAACAAAGATATTTGTGTTTTAACTATGGAACATGACAACAAAATTGAAGGAAAGGATTATTTTGTTTTAAAATAATTACTTGTCCAATTAGGGCCAAAATCCTATATGTTTACTATAATTTCGAAAAGTGTATTATGGTCTTAGCCAACCTAGTAGCAATTTGTGAAAAGGCGTGATATTTATGCAAAGGATATTTTGCAATGAAGAAGTGTGAAGTAATTGTGTAATTGTTATGTTGAGCAATTGTATGCGAACTTGTGAAAGTATATGCAAAGTTTTGTAAAAGCTATTTTGTGATATGAGATTGAGCTAAAGATTAGAGATTAGTTGAGGAAGAAGTTATAGTACCTATTTTTTAGAAGTCTAATTACTTGTTTAGGCAGTGAGCTCATCTTGCATCTACTATACTACAACTCTTAATAAGGTCCATCCTCTAACAAGGAACTTATATATCAGTATATTATCTAGTGTATCATCCCCACCTGGGTTTTGCCTTGGCTAGGGTTTCCCTAGTTAACAAAATATGGTGTTATGAGTTATCTTTGTGCATGGTTACTATTATTGCTCAATATTACTGTTAACAAATAATATCCAGTTGGCAACTATAGTTTGTATATTACTGATTCACCCCGCTCCCCTCACAGTAATCCCTATTTCTAACAATAACAATTAGAAATACCATAGAAGATCAGGACTCACAAGTCACTAAACAATTATATGTGTATGTACTTGTGTGTGGTACACACCATTATGAAGATCATAACATAAGGACTAGATGAAAACACAATGTAGAAATACACCCAACCAAAACTAGACTCTAAAGGAAAGATACAACATGCATCCCAAAGCAACATAAAAGTGCAGCAATGGTCTGACTGACACCCAAACGGATGATCCAAGTCCACAATCAAAATCATAGCAATAAAAATCTAGAAAATAGGGTGGTACACAAAATGAGGTAAAAACCCCCAAAACTAGAAAACTTCAAAATTAAAACCCATTTGGTCTTTGGGCACAAAAGCCCCAAAAATCCAATAAAATTTGGGTTCAAACATCATATGCATAAATGACTAGTATAACAACATGAAACCCTAAACCCCAATCCCAAAAATAGCAAAATTGTTCATACTTGACAAATTAGGCAAAATCAACAAACAAAAATAGAGGGGAACACTAGTTCTCAACCTTCTAACAAACTACTACCAGAAATAGAAGCCAAAATGAAGTAGAAACAAAAAAATGGGAAAGCCCTACCTAACAGCAAAAGGGGCCAAAATTGAAAACAATTCAATAAAATAAATTGCCTACTGAAACTGTTAAAAATCATGGCAAAGCTAGGTCTGTCTAAGTCGCATCTAACAAGATTGACCTCGCAAAGATCCCATGCTCACAACTACACCAATGAACAGAAATACAATCCTCCAAAAGAGGATTCTAAGAAAAGCTCTCAAATTTGTATTTTGCAAAAGTGGGAAGTGAGAGAACAATTCCCTTTTTCAATACTTATTCACTTTTCAAGTGAATAATTGATTAGGGAAAATAGCCAATTAGACTAGCTAAAATTTGAATCGACCCAAATGAAAACATGTCATCCCTTGTAATAGGAATTCACCTAAGAAAAAATTGCTAGAAATTAAATTCAATAAAATTTAAAGCCAAAAACCCAAAATCACATAAATCTACTTAACAAATTTTGTGACAATGCAAACTGCTAAATGCATAGACACATTCACTAGTCTAATCACATAATGAAAATGAGTTTGGATTTAATAATCACTGAAAGGTTTAACTAAACAATTAAATAAGGATGCGTCGACCATACAGGGACAACATTGGTAAAATATGAATAGCCAAATCACTAACTCCATGTGCCACTACCAAGGATATAAATCATGCACACTAAAATACATGATCAAGTGCAATTTCATATAATATCATAGCCAAAGCAATAAATGCATTAAATAACTAATTTAACCATTTATTGAGTTATACCTAATTAATCCATTTACATCACTCACATTCACATAAAGCATAAAGAGAGAAGAATGAAGTAAATAATGACAACATAAAATCCATCACATAACATAATCAAAGATATGTTCAAATACCAAATAACTAGATATCATCATAGACCTACTATCATCTAAAAATGGCATCAACATGAAAATATGATAAACTAAATAGCATACTTGTTAAGCGTCTATGGTACTAAAATCAAAGTAGAACATCTAACCCTTGGGTCATCTCAAAGTAGAAAATAGTGAGAGTAGCAAGCATCTCTCAAATCAAAACATCACAAGGTATAGACTGCAAACACAAGAGGCACTACATCCTACCCCACTAGCATAGGCTTACTCCTAGAAGCTGATAAAAAGATAGGGGTACAATCCTCTCAATCATGTAGCATCTTCTCAAGGTGTAAAGGTCTCATCGCTTGGGTCCCATTGGACCGTTACCTACTCAATGTCCTAACCTCACAAGGTTAGCCTCCACTACTATAGGATATGAATGGGCTCCAAAATAAGCTGCCCATCCACTACCTGCAAAGCATCCCAATCAAGAACATGGATCACATCTAGAATAGACTACCTCAAAATAGAAACATGAAAAACATTGTGGATGTGTGATAGGCTAAGTGGCAACACTAGTCGAAAAGTAATAGGACTGATCCTCTCAAGGATCTCAAATGGTCTGACAAAATGTGGAACCAACTTAGAGCCTTTCCCATAATGGATGGGGCTCTTCCTCAGGCACACTCTCAAAAACACCCTTTCACCAATAGAAAAGTGACAATCCAACCTATGGGAATCTACATACTTTTTCTGCCTATCCTAAGCAGTAACCAAATGCTCCCTAATTTGAATAACTTGTTGTTTCATATCCTGAAGCATCTCTGGTCCCAAAAGAACTCAGTCCTCTAAGCGATCCCAACTCAAAGGGGTATGACATGATCTACCATACAAGGTCTAAAATGGTGACATGTTAAGAGAACTATGATGCCTATTGTTGTATGAAAACTCAACAAGGTATAAATAATCCTCTCACTTCACCTGCCTATCCATCACATACATGCGAAGCATATCCTCTAGATGTTGATTCACTTAGTCTAACCATCAGTCTCTAGGTGATAAGACAAACTAAAATTGAGTTGTGCATCTAAAGTATGCTAAAGAGACATCCATAATGCAGAACTAAACACTGGATCTCTATCTAAAATATGCACCAAGGGATCTCATGCAAATAAATAATATTCTCCAAGAAAAAATGTGCTATAGAAGAAGCTATGTAGGATGCTCTCATGGGTGAAAAATGTGCTACTTTGGACAACTTGTCCATTATCGCCATAATACAATCATGTCTCCATGATGACTTAGGAAACCCTATGATAAAATCAATACATATTATATCCCACTTCCACTCTAGAATGGTATGTGGCTACAAAAGACCCACCGAATGTTGATGCTTTGCCTTCACTCTCTGGCGGTTGAGACATTGAGAAATAAAATCAGCAACATCGTGTCTTATCCTTGCCCAAAAGTACAACTATTTAAGATTAGCATACATCTTGACACTAAGATGTGCAGAATATGGTACACAATGCACTTCTAACAAAACTAAGGTACGAAGACCCCCAGACATAGGTACATAGATATGCCCCAAGTGTCATAGTAGTCCATCAATATCAATCATATAACTTGAAAATATCATCTCAAGGGTACATCTAGACTTGATCTCCACCCTCACCTCCTTATACCAAGTGTCACTAGGAAAAGCCTCCAAGATATGGCCTTATAAATCCACTCTTAATGACAACACTAATACCTCATGTCACCTTCTACTCAAGGTATCTGTGATGATATTCTCCTTCCCTTTAATGTAATGAACATCAAAGTTGCACTCACACAAGAACTCCATCCAGTGACATTGTCGTGCATTCAGGTTTGGTTGAGTAGAGATATATTGTAAGCTCCTATGATCACTATGCAACTCCAATTTGTGTCCCAAAAGAAAATGCCTCCAATGAACTAGAGCATGCACTATGGCCATAAGTTCCAAATCATGAGTGGGGTAGTTGAGCTCATGGTCCTTGATTTTTCTAGACTCATATGCGATCACTTGACCATTCTACATCAATACCACACCCACACCTTCTAATGAAGCATTTGTGAAAATCATGAAATAACCTATAGGATTAGGCATTGCAAGGACTGTTGCACTAGTCAAACACTCCTTAAGAGCATTAAGCTCTTCCTCACAGTGGTTTGACCAAACATACTTCTTTCCTTTCTATTGAAGAGAAGTGATGGGATGACCTACTCATGAGAAATCCTTCATGAAGAAATAATAGTAACCTACCAATCCCATGAAACTATGAACTTCTAGGACATTAGTGGGTACTAACCAATCCATGATAGCATGAATCTTCTCTAGATCCACTATAATTCCATGAATAGTGAGGATGTGCCCCAAATAGTTCACCTCTGACTGGAAGAACCCATATTTACTGAAGTTACCATACAACTGATAGTCTCTCAAGCACTTCAACACCTAATGTAAATGGACTTCATGATCATCCACAATCTTTAAATAGATCAATATGTCATCCAAGAATAAAATGACACATAGATCAAGGTAAGTGCAGAAAACACCATTCATCAAACTAATAAAAATTGATGGAGTATTAGTTAACTCAAAGGGTACAACCATGAACTCATAGTGCCCATACCATGTATGAAAAGTTGTTCAATGGATGTTAGCCTCCTAGATACAAAGTTGATAGTAATCTAACTTCAGATCAATCTTTGAGAGCACCCATTCTCCCTTGATCAAATCAAACAAGTCACCTATCCTTAGCAAAGGATATCAGTTCTTCAATGTCACCTTATTCAACTATCAATAGTCAATGCACAAACACAATGAACCATCCTTCTTCTTTATGAAGATGATAGGTGCACCCCATGGGGATACACTAGGATGAATATGGTGCTTGGCCAATAACTCCTCCAACTAAAATTTGAGTTCACTCAACTCCTAAGTAGTCATGCAATAAGGAGCTCATGAAATCAGCTCTGCTCTTGGTACAAGATCAATTCAAAAATCAATGTCATGCTGAGGTGGCATAATGGGTATCTCATTAAGAAATAGATCTTCATACACAAAAAGGAGTGGGTGATTATCAAGTGTCACCTTATAGCCCTTAGCTTCCTTGAGATCATTGACAAAAATAAGAAACAACTGACAACCCTTTTGCGCACTCCACTTTAGTTGATTAGTTGAAATCATCTAAAGTAAGACTAGTCTCGAAACTCCCAAAAGTTCCATCTTCCCACCTATGTCATCAACACACTGTGCCATCTTATGATGAAAATCTATATTTTAGTAATGGCTAGCTAACCAATCCATGCCCAATACAATGTCATATGATCCAAGAGTAGGATACGAAGATCCACTATGGTGGTGAAGGTTCCTAAGTTCAAAATATAACCTTTGACCAACAAGTCTACAACCACTTTGGAACCTATGGCTAACTCAACTTTCCACCTATCAACTTGATGTACTACCACTAGCCCACATCGTTGAACAAGAGATGGTGAAATGAAAGAATCTAAAGCACCAGAGTCAAACAAAACTAAAGTTGAAATACCAAGCAATGTACATGTAGCCTTGACTATTGTACCTTGATGCTTAGCTTGATAGTTGTCAACCACCACAAAGACTCAATGAATCCTACCAATATGTCCCACTATAGGCTCTTATCTAGCTATGCTCTTACCAAGTCCTGTATATGATTTGATAGAACACTCAAAAGATTTATGGCTAGGATGGCCACAAGAATAATAGTTTTCCTTGAAGCTAGAACTTGTTCCTCAACCACCCTAAGTAGCACTAGGATAAGGTGCACTAATCCTACTAGAGTTTTGTAGAACACTATGAGGAGGAAAATCCTATTAAGATTTATGTCCTTGGCTTTGGTTATCTCCCTTCTTACCTAAGGTACCATAATTATATCCACCTTTAGCCCAAAACCCATGCTGAAACTTATGATGAGACCCATTTAAGAGGGTGCTGACTAGGTTTGGCCCTTCCTTGAGGACTAAGAATACTATGCATCATATCCCAAAGGTCATGCACTTTGGTTTTGAGAACTAGATTTACCACTAAATCCCCTAGCCACATTGCTCTCTATGTTCCTTGTTAGGATTAAACCTTGGATAGAAGTAACAATACATGCAAATATAACCAGTAATAGAAAATAATAGATCACATAGAAAAAAACACAAGACACCAAGATTTAACTTGGTTCACCCAATCCCTAGGCTACGTCCACCAAACAACAAGTCTGATATTATTATAATCCAATTATTATAAGCTTATTACAATCTGTAATCCCTTATAGCTCAATACCACTACAAGAACAAATTTTTACATCACTCACTGTGAAAACACCTAACCCTAATCACTTTTATACAAGTATTTTTATGCCACTTTAGGGTTACAACATGTCGGCCATATGTTGGTCATACGTTAGCCACAACCCCAAAGAATTTATGAAGTATGTATAGTACTTCCCACTTGGGGACTGATCAGACTCCACACTAGACAACAATCTCCCAATTAGAGACTGATCCTGTAGAAATACCACTATCACATGGAGCTCCCACTAGATCAAACCACCCTATACTCTGCTATTCTTTTATTCATGTTCAGTCTCAAAGACCAATTGAAGGTGAAGAGAATTCAACTTCTCCCTTGTCACTACCTTTCTAAACATACCCGTTGGATTTTCATGTGTATGTATTTTATCTAGCTTTAACTATCCATCATCCAAAATTGACCGAATGAAATGGTACCACAACTAAATGTGTTTTGTCTTTGAATGCAGAACTGAATACTTAGCAAGATGAATGGCACTCTGGCTATCGGTAAACAAATAATTATCCATCTAAGGGTGTCCCAATTCTTCCAAGAAGAATTGAAGCCATATCATCTCCTTGGCTACCTCTATAGCAACAATACACTCTTCTTCTGTAGTGGATAAAGCATTAACCTTCTATAACTTAGAAACCTAGCTTGCAGTTGTCCCACCAACAATAAATACATAATTGGTAGTACTCTACCTAGTATCAATATCCCCAACCAAATCTGACTAAACATAGCCTTGTAAATTAGTAGTAGAGCCCCCAAAGTGTAAACACTTATTGGATGTTCCTCTCAAATATTTGAGAATCCATTTGACTACATTCCAATGCTCAATTCTTGGATAACTCATATACCTACTAATGACTCCCATTGTATGTGCAATATTTGGCCTTGTACATACCATAGCATACATCAAGCTTCATGTAGCTTAAGCATAGGGTACCTTGGACATCTTATCCACCTCTTCTTATGTCTTGGGACACATCTCCTTAGTCAACTTCAAATGACCAGGTAAAGGTGTGTTGATAGCTTTAGCATTCTCCATAGAGAAACGTTGCAACACCTTCTAAACATAATCAACCTGAGATAGCATCAATTTCCTATTCTTCCTATCTCTACAAATCTTCATACAAAGGATTCTTTTTGTTGCCCCCAAATCCTTCATAGCAAATACATGTGCTAACTGGCATTTCAGCCCCTTAATGTGATCCATGTTAGACCCAACTACAAAAATATCATCAACATATAAACGTAAAATAATGTAGCTATCATCATCCAACCTCTTAAAGTAAACATAATGATCTAAATGACACCTATGATATCCATGCTCATGCATAAAACTATCAAATTTTAGATACCATTTCCAAGGTGCTTGCTTCAAGCCATATAAACTTTTCTTCAATTTGCACACTACTTTCACCTCAAATCCCTAAGGCTGAGCCATATATATCTCTTCATCCAAATCACTATGAAGGAAGGTTTTTTTAACATTAAGCTGCTCCAAATGCAAATCTTTAGTAGCCACAATACTTAAAATAGTATGGATAGAAGTCATCTTAACAACAGGAGAAAATATCTCATCAAAATCAATTTCTTTTTTCTATGCAAATCCTTTTACAACTAACCTAGCTTTAAATCTTTTCTTACCTCCATCCTCTTCTTTCAACCTATAAACCCACTTATTCTATAAAGTCCTTTTACCTGTAGGCAATTTGCATAAATCCCATATCTTATTTTTTAGCAAAGAGTCCATTTCATCTTTCATTGTAGACTCCCACTAAATCTTAGTATCCAACTACATAATTTCATCATAACATTTAGGTTCACCAGCATCAGTAAGTAAAATATAATACAAAGAGGGAGAATTTTTTTGTGGAGGTCTAGTTTTCCTTGTTGACCGTTTAACATTCACTAGTGTATTTTTAATTTGTTGTTGCAGTTGTTGCACATCATGAGGAATGACTGGAACAACATCTTTTGGATTATCATCTAGCACTACATAATCATCTTATTTCTTCTCATGTTGCTGCAATAGATCTTTGTACAACACTTTCTCATTGAATTTGACATCCCTGCTTCTTGCAATTTTATGATTTTCAAAATCCAAAATTCTATAACCAAATTCATTAATGCCATATCCAACAAATATGCATTTCTTTGACTTAGCTTCCAGCTTAGTTCTATTTTTAGAATCTATATGAGCAAATGCTTCATAACTGAAGGTCTTGAGAAAAGAATAACTCACTTTCTTACCAGTCCATGCTTCCTCTAGAATACCAAAACCCAAAGGAGTAGAGGGACCTCTATTAATCAAATATACAATAGTATTGTTAGCCTCTACCCACATGTGTAAGGGCAACCCAACATGCAACCTCATGCTCCTTGCATGCTCCATTATAGTCTTTTTCATGTGTTCAACCACTCCATTTTCCTGTGGAGTCCTTTGAACAATATTCTATCTATGAATACCATTAGTCGAGCAATAATATTCAAATTCATGACTACAATACTCACCACCATTATCAGATTTGAGATATTTTAATTTCTTACTAGTGTCATTTTCAACCAAGCATTTCCATTTCTTAAAAGTTTGAAATACATCAGATTTCTATCTAAGAAAATAAACCCATACTTTTCTAGTTATGTCATCAATAAATGTAACTTAATATTGAGAGCCACTAAGGGAAGATACATGAGCTGGTCCCCATAAATGTGTATGGACAAGCTCTAATTTCTCTCTTTTATTTTCCTTCCTAGTCTTCACAAAGCTCACTCTCTTTTGTTTTCCATACACACAACTTTCACAAAAATCTATATTAACACATTTCAAACTTGGTAAATCATTGTTTGAATGAAGTAATTTCATACCTTTCTCACTCATGTGCCCAAGTCTATTGTGCCACAACACTGTATTAGAATCTATAGTAGTTATTTGTTCTCCCTACTCAACTACAAAAATTGTTCCTAAACATTCATTTTTATCAAAAATAATTAAAGTAGAAGGAACAATATGACCTATACAAAGATATAAGGTGCCTACTTTCACACCTTTTGCTACTACAAGGGAACCTTTTGAAACCTTCCAAATTTTATCATTAAAAGTAACTACACAACCCTCATCACTAAGTTATCCTATTGAAATTAAATTCCTACCTAGTCTTGGAGCATGTCTTACATTATGTAGTAGCCAATGATTCCCATTCTGCAACTTAATTTTAACTTTTCCCTTTCCAACAATTTGACAAGGTTCATTATCCCCCAAATAAACAAGCCCAAAATCCCCTTGGAAATAATCAATGGAATAGCCTCTATGAGGTGTAGCATGAAATGAAACACCAGAATCTAAAATCCATGAATCATCAACACTTTCTAAAGATAGAAGAAAAAAATCCTCTTTAGTTTTGTTACTTACCACATTTTCCTCCTTGTCTCCATCTAGTTTACCTTCTTTATTTTTCTTTCGAGTCCAACAATCTTTCTTTCTATGCCCTAGTTTCCCATAGTACCAGTAGTCATTTGGTCCTCTTGATTGAGACCTCCTCCCCTTTGACTTTCTTCTTGATTTCCCATGATTTCTAGAATTACTTCATCTTTTAGTTGTTCTACCTCAACTTTGTGCATTTAAAGCACTTCTAGATGTAAATCCACTCAAAATAACATTGATCACATTATCATATTTTAGGGTACTAGATCTAGGAACAAAATTACTCACAACCATTACCAAGCTATTCCAGCTTTTAGACAAAGAACACAAAATCAAGAGAGCTCTAATTTCTTCATCAAAATTGATACCCACAAAAGATAACTAACTAGTAATAGTATTAAACTCATTTAAATGATCTACAATAGATCCATCTTCTTTTATTTTCATATTAAATAAACACTTCATGATAGATACCTTGTTTGAAGCAGAGGACTTTTCATATAGTTTCGCTAGGGTTTGCATCAATTCTTCTATCATCTTTACTTTTGTAATATTAAATGCCACTGATGGTGCCAAGCATAATCAAATTCTTCCAAGTGCTTTTCTATCTAAAAGATCCCATTTTTGATTTGACATAGATCCTTGAACCTTGGTTTTTCCTTCCAACAGCTTCCATAAATCCTTCTGATAAAGATAGTCTTCCATTTGCATCTTCCATAACTAAAAGTTCTACCCATTAAACCTGTCAACCCTCAGCTTACCCTCATCTTCCATTGCTCTGACTTAACCATGAGACTCCCACTCAACTGTGAGACTTTCCTAAAGACGATAATTGAAAAACAACCTTTCTCTAATACCACTTGTTAGGATTAAACCATGGATAGAAATAAAAATTACATGCAAAAATAACTAATAATAGAAAATAATAGATCACATAGAAAAGAACACAAGGCACCAAGATTTAATGTGGTTCACCCAATCCTTGGGCTAGCTGCACCAAACAAAAAGTCCAATATTATTATGATCTAATGATTACAACCTAAATACAATCCTTAATCTCTTATAGCTTAATACCAACACAAAAACCAATTTTTGCATCACTCACTATGAAAATGCCTAACCCTAAGCCCTTTTATACAAGTATTTTTATGCCACTTTAGGGTTACAACATGTCATCCATATGTTGGCCATACATTGACCACAACCGCAAAGGATTTATGAAGTATGTATAGTACTTCTCTAATCAATCACCACAAACTAACAATCCTTTCCTTCTCAATGGCAAGAGAAAGTGTCTTTGGTTGATGAGCACAAACATCCCCAATGATGGAGTCCTTAAGGCCCCTGACAAAATGCCGAGTGGTGAATGCCTCATCATACTTGTAGCTTGAGTACTACTTCAACCCAAGGAACTTCTTTTGATACTAATATACTATCATAAATCCTTGCCTAAGCTCATGAAATTCATCAATGTGAGCCTCATGGTATGGTGGTGATAGGAATTTCTCCTGGAACCTCTCTTCAAAGATATCCCAAGTGAGATCTGCCACATCAAAGTGGAGCCTATTTCTCTTTATATCCCACCAAATGGAACCATTTTCTCTTAGCTATGTGATAGCAAAATGGGCCTTTACATTGCTCCCATAAGGTAATAAGGAGAAACAACATCCCATATCAAGTAACCAGGTCTCATCCTTAAGTCCTATCCCCTGGCCATCAAATGATGGTGGTTTGGACCTCTTTCACATCATTTTAATTTGAGTGGAATAATCATTTTCATGACCATGACCTCTCCATTGGTGGCTTATACCACTAGGTGGTGTTCAAGAATGTTCCCATTCATGCTCCTCCTCTCTATGCTCTAATTGATGGGATTCTCCATGATGAGATCCCTCTTCCTGATTATGTTCCTGTTGGTGCTCCTCTACACAAGGGCCCAACCAAGAAATAATATCCTGTAGTACTAGCATCAATGAACCCATTCCATTATAATTATTTTTACCCTACTCTCCCCCACTATCTTGTAGTTCCTCTTCATAGTGTTCTTCCTCTTGAACAACCCTTTGGTTACCACCACAATGACCAGACCTATGTATAGGAGGCATCACTATGGAAGCAATAAGATAAAGTCAAAACATCCATCACAAACATAAGAGACAAACAAGAACAAACAAGATATCAAAATATCAAACATATAATAGCAATAAACAGAAAAAAACACAAATATAGTGGAAGCATAATGCAAATATCCCAATGTTGCAACATGGGCTCTGATACCAAATGTAATGCCCTGCCTAGAGATCCTTGGAACAAGGATAGATAAAAGCCAAGCAACTTTTTTTTAACAAGTATGAAAGAACAAGACAACCATCATATGTATATCATGAAGATTGCAATGAAAGATTGAACAACCATCCAAACATAAACAAATCTCCAAATGACACTACTGACCAAAATGACAAACCATAGAAGGAAACAAACAAATATGAATTCAAAAAGATACCAAATTTGAAATGCAACTCCAAAGTATTCAAAAGCACCATAAAGGGTATACAAAACCCCTCTAAAAAACTTTTGGATAAACCAACAAGTGCCTGTTGTATGCTCGAGTAGGTTTTTCCAAAACCCAGACGTTACTTTAAATGATGAAGGTACGCTCTACTACCACTTACAAAAAGGTATTCTCTGATACCACTGATGAAGGTACACTCTGCTACCACTAACAAAGGTATGATCTGATACCATTGATGGGGGTACACCACCTGTACCAACTCACAAACAAAAATGCAACAAGATGGAGACAAAAAGATGACAAAAGGCTTCATAAAGCATCCTTTAATACTTGAAATTCATTACAATATCCTCCAAATGAAAGGACTCCAAATTCTTACAATATAAGAGATATTTTCTCACTAAGAGCTTCTATAAGAAGAGCCTATCCTTCAAGAGGTTATACTCGAAGAGCTTCTACTTCCCAAACTTCTACTTCTCAAGCTTTCTTACAAGAGATTACATTCAAAGAGCTTGATTACAAATGAACATAAGCCTTCCTTAAATAGGCACTTGACACCCAATGCATGACTCATCTACAACCTTCTAGAATTCCACCTACAACCTTCTACAATATCTACAACTTTCTAGAATTTCCACCTAAATACAACTAAGCACCACCATGTGGCCCAATTAGAAAATTACATTTCCTTTATGGATCACAACAAATATTAAATGCATGATTTAAGGAACTTTCCACAAACTTCTAAGATGCCACCTACACACCTCGATTAATGGAACGACACTATTTTTTTTATTTTCTATTTACGCCACCTATGCACCTTGAAAATAAAAATTTCTCTTTTCTCCTTTTCTCCTATTTTTCAAAATTTTATTATTTTCTTTCTATTTTTGTCACTTTCTCTCTCCTCCACAATTTTTTTTTCCTCTTTTTTTTTTTTTTTTTTTTAAAATTTTAATTTTCCCACGCAAGATGCTCCTGTATCATTAAATTAGTATAGTGTGATACTTTACAGTATCATATGACCTTTCTAATGAAGGTGTGCGATACAATCAGGGTTTGGACAACACTTTGTAGGAAGGTGTATGATACTTTACTAGTATCGTATGAACTTTTTTCAATGGGCATGCAATACTTTCCAGTATCACATGACATAGCTCTAAGAGATGTGCAATACAATTAGGGGTTGTATGATAAGTATCTTTTGGGTGTGTGATACTTTTTAGTATTGCCCAATGTTGATGCATGCTTTCCAAAGAACAAAAGAAAAACTCTAAGGAAGAATAAAGGGATAAAAAAAGAACTTAAAACCTCCACACTAGGGAGCAATGGATCCACAGTCAAGATATAGGCACTCGAAAAAAATAGCTTTAAGACAAAAACTACATCTAACCATCTAACATAATAGTGAAGGGAAAGAACTAAAAGAAACATTGCAATGTACTAAAAAACCAAACAAAGTACGTGGTTACTTCCAACCATAATAGCATCATAAAACCATTGTGGGCCCTAGCCATCCTCCACACATAACATCCCAGCTACCAAATAGATCATCGGTGCTATCTTATGAGGACGTCACCACTAAAATGTGCTACAACATAAGAATAGGGAAATCTAACATGCTAGAACTAAAGCATAAGATAATCCTTCAAATCAACTCATCATCTAACATATTCTAAACATCATAATAATTAAATGTGTCAATGCTAACATCATCTGAACATGATATACAAGTATTCCAATGAAAAAATAAATCACAAGAAAGCATACTTTAGAACCTGAAGTACCAAGTAAGAACATCCAACAACAGTCCCACTGAGATAGTAGACCATCTTTGTACACTGGTTCCTAGCAGTGGTAAAGGTAGCTATGCCTCCCAACCACATGGAACCCGTAGGTCCACTTCTATCATGTTGATGGAGATAATGATCCAACCACAAACACACACATAAAGAAAATGTCCATAGCTAACACTTATGCCTGACAATATTATTACTAAAACCAAGAACATAGACAATGCATAACTATAGATCCTAGTCAGACACTCAATAGGCTACTAAGTAAGGGTTGACATCATGGAGAGTTGCTTGGTATCAACAAGCCCAAGACAGTGTTGGCATCTCACACTTCCTAATGGAAGGATCACATCCTAAATCTTTTTATTATCTTATTTTTATTACCATCCAATGTTTCTATTTAGTTATCACTTAAACTTCCTCTGCCAATCCATAGGAGTAGTCACTAGGCTATGAGATAGAAGCCCCTCAATATGCTACCCCACCCTACCCATGCTCATCCAACAATGAGTGCCCATTGACATGCATACTCCCAACCCATCCCTAATGATCATAACTTCTAAAAATGTAATGGAAGATTGGGACTCACAAGTCACTCAAAAATTGTACATGTGTGGTGCACCACCATCACAAAGATCATAACACAAGGACTGGATGAGAACATAATGCATAAATACACTCAATCAAAAATAGACTTGGGAGGAAAAATGTGGCACACATTCCAAAGCAACACAAAAGTGCAATAGTGGTCTAACTAACGTCCAAACAGATGATCCAAGTCCACGTCCAACATCATGCCAAGAAATCCTAAGAAAATAGGGTGGCATGCAAAATGAGGTAAAAACCTAAAAAACTAGAAAACTTTGAAATTAAAACCCATTTGATTTTTGGGCACAAAACCCTAAAAATATAATAAAATTTGGATTCAAACATCGTATGCATAAATGGCCAGCATAACAATTTGAAACCCCAAACCCCCATCCCAAAAATAGGGAAATTGTTCATACCTGGTCTACCAGGCAAAACCAACAAAAGGGGAACACTAGTTCTCAACCTCCTAACAAATTGCTACCAAAAATAGAAGCTGAAACAAAGTAGAAACATGAAAATAGGAAAGCCCTACCTGACAACAAAAGGGGCTAAACGTAAAAAAAAACAATAAAATAAATCACTTGTTGAAATTGTCAAAAATAATGGCAAAGCAAGGTATACCCGAGCTGCATTCAGTGAGACCAACCTCATAAAGATCCCATGCTCATAGCTCCCACAATGAATAGAAAAGTCATCCCCCAGAAGACAATTCTCAAAAAAGCTCTCAAACTTGTATTTTGCAAAAGTGAGAAGTGAGAAAACAATTCCCTTTTTCAATACTTATTTACTTTTCAAGTGAATAATTGATTAGGGCAAATAGCTAGTTAGACTAGCTAAACTTTGAATTGACTCAAATGAAAACAAGTTATCCCTTGTAATAGGAATTCACCTAAGGAAAATTTTTTAGAAATTAAATTCAATAAAATTTAAAGCCCAAAAACCCAAAATCATAGAAATCTCCTTAACAACTTTTACGACAATGTGAACTGCTAAATGCACAGACATGCTCACTAGTCTAATCACATAATGAAAATGGATTTGGATTTAATAATCATTGAAAGGTTTAATTAAACAATTAAATTAGGATAATTCAACCATATAGGGATGACATTGGTAAAATATGAATAGTTGGATCACTAACTCCATGTGCCACTATAAGGGATATAAATCCTGCACACTAAAACACATGATCAAGTGCAATTGTGTATAATATCATAGTCAAAGAAATAAATGCATTAAATAACTAATTTAACCATTTATTCAATTATATGTAAATAATCCATTTATATCACTCATGTTTGCATAAAGCATAAAAAGACAAGAATGAAGTAAATAACCATATCATGAAATCGATCACATAAAATAATTAGAGATATGTCCAAGTACCACATAACTAGATATCATCATAGACCTATTGTCATCTCAAAATGGCATCAACATGAAAATATGATAAACTAAATAGCATAGCAGTAAAGCATCTATTGTACTGAAATCAAAGTATAACATTCGACCCTTCGATCATCTTAAAGTACAAAATAGTAAGAGTATCAAGTGTATTTAGAATCAAAACATCACAAGGTATAGACTACAAATATGAGAGGCACTAGAAATTGGCATACTCTTTTTCTATTTTTTCCTATTACAAGTATTTCTTTAACCAATAGAACATAACATGCATTTTTCTTACCTGAAAATGCTACATCATGTACAATAACATCTTGATCCACTACAACCTCAACATGTTGAACACTTCGAACATGCTCCACTCCTTCACCATGATGTTCAACATACTAAAAAATATTCCAAAAATGGTTACACATCAAATTGTAATTGAATATGTTACATTGTATTCATAATTGCATAATTAATTTCCACTAGAAAATTAATACCTCCACCAATATGATGCACATCATGGCCTTCATCATGCATAGGTTCTGTGATAGGTTTTGAAGACTATAGTGAAATGTTATGCACATTTTTATGTAGTCAATTATGTTGGAAACTTACAACAAAAAAGAAATTTCCCAACTATTCATTTTGATTTACTTTTCATTTGACCAATTTACCTGTGTCTCATTTGGTGTGCTAGATTCTTGAGTATGGCTTTCATATTCTCAACGTAGGTGTGTAGCCACAATTAGCTATTGTAAATTGCTAGTCAAGGATTCCAAAATGGAGTTAAAATAGACCATTAGGTTCAGTTTGCTAGTTATGGTCTCTAGAAGTGAACCCATCCAAAAATGTAATTTGTAAATTGTCTCAAGTTGATCATATGTAATAAAATGTAATGAAATAATATAAAATGAGGTTGGTTAACCTCAAGGGTTAGGGCTTAGTATCTAGAACCTTCTCAGGCAATTAAAAATGTCTATATAAGGAAGGCTTGTAGATTATCTAGGGAAGTTCTAGGTGATAATTGCAACTTTGTCTTGTAGATGGTTGTAAGGAAGACATGCATGTGGGTTTGCATATTATAATTTTGTAATTCCACATTTGTGGTGATAATAAGAAGCCTATATTTTATACTCACAATTTGTGTTGTTCATGTTGCGTGTTGTGGTATTAAGGGGAGCACCCTCATCATAATGGTTTGGATATATGGAGATTTTTTTTAATCTTAGTTGATAAAGAAGTAATTGAAATAGTACTAAGAAGAATACATAATTATTAGATTTGGTTGATAGTCCCTATCAAATAACTAAAGATTTTATCAAAATTTTGACATATTTATTCTCAACTAGTTGTGTACTAATTGATTTAGAGAAGCCTAATTGTCTACTTTGGGATTCTCATCTAAATAGTTTGTACTTTTTTGCCTCTAGTCTTTTGCATCTCACTACTAATGAAGACCCACCATTTTGGGCCTTGTGCTAGTATGAAAGGTTAACCCTAAAAATTGGTATATCCTATTAGATAATGATTCAAAATAAAATCCTTATAGTTGATGATTAATGCAAGTGTGGTTTTCAACAGGTTTATAGATATTTCCTTTATAAATTTGATGACGAGAACTATTACCATATATTTTTCCTTGATCCCTTTTCTTGGGAAATTTTGGATGTCATCCTAGCTGAATGGAATCTAAATTGGGTTTTCATGGGTAACATAAAGACATCACAATCTAGTGGAAGTGCCTAGTTTTGAATGACAATGCTAAAATTTTCTAAAACCTCTTTTTCCCACACCTCAGCTAGAATATATAGGAGTGTAATTGTGGGGTGTTTAGAGATAGGGAAGTGCCAACTTAGGTTGTTGCAAAAAAGATCAATAGAGCTATAAAAGAAATTTTTATATCTATTAAGAAAGAAAATAGTTTGAATGATAAAGGTTTTTATATTAATTCTACCCTTCTCTATAACCTAAACATTAAAAGTAGCAAGGGATGAATTAGAGAGGAAGTAATTTGGTTGTCACCTCTAGAGGAGTTGTTGAAGGCCAACTTTCATGGGGTTGTAAAAGGAAACTCAAGAAAGCTAGTTGTGGAGGGATAATAAAAGATACATATGGATATGTATTAGTGTTTTTTTGGTTCCGCTTTGTATCCAATTGAGTCATGTAGTGGAATAAAATGAGGATCTCCAAATTATTAAGCTAGTTAAGTCTTTGATGTGTAAAAAGAATTGGATTGAGGGGGATTGCAATAATATCATTAGTTTCCTATTAGGAAACTCCCCGCCTAATTCAATTTTATAAAAGAAGCCAAATTGATCATCAATTCTTTCAAGAATGTCATCATCACCCATATCTATTAGGAAGCCAATAGGGATACTGATTAGATTGCAAATAGGGAAGTGCATGCCAAGATTTTTGGAAATGGAACGTAGATTCTGACTGTAATAACAAATATATAATTAAGATATACATTAGACATCATATTGTGGGGAAAAAGAAAATATTGTATTGCATTGTTAGAGCTACTACCTACTCCATATGTTCTCCCTCAACTTCTCTAAAATCTTCGACCTCTTCCTCTCTATCTAGGATCATGTTTCTAAGCCAATCTTTTTTCAACTAGGGGTACTGGCATGCTTCTTCTATATTGTCCTTTTTAACATAGCTGATCTCATCTTCAATTGATGTCCTCAAACCATTTAGGTATCTGACCACCTTCTCAACTTCATCATCTATATATCTAGACCTGATATCCAATCTGTAGAATTCCTCAATATATTCCTTCATACTCTTGTCCTTTTGTCTTTGATTTTTCATCTTTCTCAAAAAATTAACATGGTAATTAGTAGGGATAATTTCTTCTAAAGCTTTCCAATCATCTTTGACCATGTCTTGATCTTTTATTTTTCCCTTTTCCATCTCTCAGTTTGCAAATGATCCCACCAAAGTGAAGCATGGTGCTTCAACTTTATACTTGCTACCTTAGCCTTCTTATTATTGGGAGTACCTTCATACTCAAAGTATTTACCCATCTCCACAATCCAATCCAACATAAGATTAGTTTCAAGCCTTTCATCATAGAAATAAGCTTCAATAGTAGGTCTACCATTCACCCTAGACAAAACCCCCAGAAGCCTTTCCTCATCTTGTTCAACTCTAAGTTTAGGGTTTGGTGTTTCCTCTTCATCATCGCTAACATCTTCAAGATATACACCTCTTCTTTTCACTATTTCCACAACTCCAAGTCTCATTGTAGTTTGTTTCAACATTTCCTCTACCACAAACCATCTTGAAAATAGTTATTGGAAGATCATAATCTTTTACAATCTATAGGTCAAATTCTCAAATCTTCCACCCTATAACCAAATTCAATAAGGTTGTCCATGATCCATGCCTCAAGAAAGAACTCTCTCTCACCTAACATAGGGAGGTATAGGGATTCAAGACCAACATGTGGAATAAACTCAACTTTATGCATCCAAAACTCCCTACTCAAAGATTCACATAGAAGCTACACATAAATTAGTGAAAATCATAGAGAAAATAAGACTAGATGCATCAACTTTTAGGTGTAATTATTTCACTTCACATATAAAGAAACCACAATATGCCTAACTATGAGGCCTTTTGGGTTGTGACCTTATAGAAAAAAATAATTTTACAATATCAAAGCCTTAGCTCACATATTCTATCTTCTTTCCTCTAAGAATGCTATCTTCAATCATCTAACCAAGCTTCTTATGTAGCCAACTAAGCCACAAGTCAACTAGTCAAGCATTTATTTATAGTATAGGTCCATACTAGGATAAGTAAGCCAATAAATCTATGCAAATGGTAATATGAAATTATGCACACTTAATGGTAGGTCCATACATGTGTTAGGATTCATCTTTGAATTGCACAAGATGCCTCATAGTCAACAAAAATTGTGTCAATCAGAACAACATGCTTCATGAGATGAAAGTAGTAGGAAAATAGGACCAAAAAAATGACATAGAACATGAGAAATATAAGAATTATTGTACTTAGGATAAGGATCTAGGATAGGTCCTTAACATGAATACAACTATGTATTACATGAAAATTAAAGCAACAACAGTTACTTCATGAATATTAGATTGGTATAGAAAATAAGAAATACTTTTGGTTGATGAAAAATTATGCAAAGACCCAAGATACTCCTATGTCAATAGCCTACTCCAAGGAGTGTGACTAAGGTAAGCTCTTTTATGGATTGACTAGCTTTTACAGAAAGTTTATCAGAGGTTTTAGTAGTATTTGTGGACCATTTACTGAAAGACTGGGAGGAGATATGAAAGAATTTAAGTGGACTACAAGAGTAGGCAAGGGTTTTAATTTGTTGAAATATAAATTTATAGAATAATTTGTTTTAACACTTCTAGATTTTAATAAGGTCTTTCAAGTAGACTATGGTGCCACTGGTACTGCAATATGGGTTTTTTTGAGTAAATAAGGTAGACATATTGCTTATTTAAATGAGAAATTGAATGATGCCAAAGTATAATATTCTATTTAAGTTTTGGAGTTTTATGTCATAGTTTAGACATTGAAGAAGTGTAAACACTATCTTCTTCCTAAGGAGTTTGTTTTTTATATTAATCATCAACCTTTGCAATATTTGAATAGTCAAAGAATATTGAAGCAAAGGCATTTGAAATGGGTTGAGATTTTCAAAGTTATACATTTTTTTTGAAATATAGGAGTGGGAAGTCTAATAGAGCTGTATATGCTCTTAGTAGGAGACAATGTTTGCTGATAGAGATGCAAATTGAGATAGTTGGGTCCAAAGAACTCAAGAATTTGTATCTTGAGGATCCTAATTTTGGTGAGGCTTAGAAACCTTGTACAAAACCTATTACACTTGACATGACAAAGTGGTTGGATTTCATAATCCAATATGGTATTTTGTTCAAGGGAAGCTAGTTGTACATTCCTAGAAGTTCTATGAGAGAGAATCTCATTAAGAAGAAGCATAGTAAAGGGTTGGCTAGACTTTGGTAGAGATAAATCCATTTCTTTGATTGTTGAGAATTATTACTAGCCACATTTGTAACAAGATTTAAATAAGTTTGTAAAGAGTTGTGGAGTATGTCAGATAGGGAAGGGAGTGAAAAATAATACGAGGTTGTATCAACCTTTACCTATTTCGAAGAAGCTCTGGGAAGATGTTTGCATGGATTTCATTCTTTATTTACCACAATGAGGGTATGATCCAATGTTTGTGGTGGTTGAAAGATTTTAAAAATGGCACATTTTATTCCTTGTAAGAAGACTAGTGATGATGTTCATGTGGAAAAATTGTTTTTTTAGAGAAGTGGTGAGACTACATGGTTTGCCAAAGAGCATAGTTTCATATCTATATACCAAGTTTGTTGGGTATTTATGGCATACATTATGGAAGAATTTGAAGATAGATTTGAGTTTTAGTTCACCACATTGTTCATAGATTGATGGACAAACAAAGGTGGTGAATAGAAGTTTGGGGATTTTTTTGAGATACTTGGTTGGATATAAGCCAAAAGGATGGAATTTGACTTTACCATAGGAAGAATTTAGATACAATAATTATCTTAATAGGATTACTGGTAAATCACCATTCCATATTATATATGGTAGTAGTCATTGAAATGCTTATAAATTGAGGAAGTTGGATAAGGGAGAGATAAGTAGTGCTGAAGAAAAGGATTTTGTAGAGAATTCAAAGAAAATCTATGAGGAGGTGAGGACGTACATTACAAGGATAAATACATAGTATAAGGCTAAGGTAGGTGTGAAAAGGAGGTATAAGGAATTTTAGCTTGGGGATGAAGTAATGGTTCATTTGAGAAAGGAGCATTTTCCAGTGGATAAATTTAATAAGCTAAAATGAAGAAATTTGGACCATGCAAGATAGTGAAAGGGCATGATTATTGAAATGCCTATGAAGTAGAGTTACCTACTAAAATAAATATATTTCACCACTATTTAACATTCAAAAGTGCACTAGAGTATCCCAACAACTACTTCAACTACAAAGGAGATTAAGGACATACTGGACAATCAAGTTGGTAGAAGTACAAGGAGCAGAGAATATGAAGAATATTTGGTCAAGTGGAAATGATGACCTATTGAGGATTCATCATGGCTTACAAGGGAGAAGGTCAGACTCCTTAGTTTTCCTCTAAATTACTAAGACATGATAGGGTCACTTCTCAATTACCCCAAGTGTTTGATTTTAGAGTATCTTGGGTGTAAGGGAAATCTCTCATCACCCAAAATTTTTTATGTTTTGTCATTTTCAATAAGGGCTATTTCAGCACACAAAGTTAATATTTATGAAAACTTACTATTTTTGGTAAGTTCATCATATGATTTTGGAATGTTCTAATTTATAGGTGGAGATTCATCTTAGTCATATCAGTCAACCAATGGAGTTGCATTGTCATACCATATGTATTGCAGAAGTTATTGATGTTTTTGGGAACAAAACCTTTGAGCTCATATTTGAAGGCCTTATTTGGAATGTTTAGAAAAGCGAGGGGGGGAGGGGGTGGGGGTGAATCAGTTATCCAAGGTCAAAATGTACAAATAAATTTTCCAGTACTTCAACTTATACTTATGAATGCATTGATCATTCAATGTCTTAAACTTTTGCATATTGATGTCCTAGGTCAAAATAACTATGTAGAAATATGAAATACCACAAAATCAATCACACATTTTGACAAAAATTAACATGGAAACCCAATTTGGTAAAAACCACCAGTAACATGCTACCAATTTTTACTCTTCTAGAGTGAACCCTAATATGAGCCAAGCATATTAAAGGTTACAATGCACACTATTAAATGTTGACCTTGGTTAAAGGAATTTAATCACCCTATTAGGAGTGAAACTTATTAGAATACTTTAGAACATTCCATTAAAATATCACCCTAGTAAAGGCTTTACTCATGACTATTAGGTCAACCTTAGTCCAAAGGGTTTATCTAGATTGATACAAGTATTAGAAAGTAACAACAAGACTTGATTTGATAATAAAACAACTCACTTGCAGATTACAGATCTCACATTCAGTCATCCATTATGATTTCATCTGATTTGTCTCTAATAGCTTGTTCACCCTTCAAGCCTTCATCTCCTTAAGCCTTCTTTCCTAGTATGCCAACTGCGCACTCTTTCATTTGGCCACCATATGAAGCAACACCCTAGGATTCTTTTCTTTCTCATGTTCACACTTTTGACCTCATTTCTTCTAGCATATTATCTCTTTATATAGAGAATATAGATCTTTTTCCACTTAACCACAATTGTTCATCTTAGGGTTAGGTAAAATTCATTGAATCTACCCACTTTTCCATTTTATTCCCTTCTAGAAACTTCCTTTACTGTAATCCTCTTTGATTTTTTCTCAAAATAATTTATCTAGAATTCTATGCCACCAACTCATCATACTTATCTTCCACATGCTTCACACAATTCAAGAAATCAACTTTGTTAGCTCAAATTTTTGATCAAAATTATTTTACTGTCACTCATAAATAACATGTTATTTGATCAACAAACACTATCTTTTGATGCTCAATCAATACTAGGTTGCTCAACATACATTAAGTTTCACTCGATCACTACTGCCATCTTCTAATGCTCGACACATACTAAGATTTCTTCACTTGACACCTACTAGATTTCACTTTTCTTAGCACATACTAAACTTACTGGTCGATTTCAACTAACTTTTTGCTCAACTTGCACTAACTTGCTTGGCTTCCACTATTTTCATAGTCAAACATGGTAGATGCATTTATTTTCTTATCCTTCTTCTAGTCTTTACACAAGTATCCTTTCATATTGTATTAAGTAGATAAATAATACACTATAAAATCAAAGTCTTTATTGGTTTTAGTGCTCCTTTTATACACCATATAACTCTACCTTTCTCTAGGTTCTCTTGTTATCCTTTCTTTTTGAATCCTCTTTATCAATCAATCAAATGATAGCATTCAGACCAAAGTAAGCAATTGTCTCTACACCAACAAGTAGCAAGTTTGACATCAATGAAAAAATAATGATTGTTCCATGATAGGTTTCATCAATCTTCTTCATTTCAAAAATCTTCTTTCAACACCTTAGAGGCTTCAAAACAAGGTCATGTCTATATTGACTAGTTTTTGTGAGTGTTAGGTATTGTAGTTCAAAAGAAAATGATTCCTAAAAGTACTTATAGTTGAAAATTGGACATATAGTTTAAAAGTTATGGCCTCCATAATTTGGGTGATGCAAGTATCATTATAACCCTTCAAGAACCCCCAAATTAGTCATAGAGTTCCATCATAAATACAATTTATTCAATATTTTAGAAGTGTCAATACAATTTCCCCAATATAATCATCCATCAAATCAAAATTATCATGTAACAAATCAATCTTGAAAATTATTCCTACTAGGGTTTTCCCTCTGATCAAGGGTTTCCCTAGTTAACATATCTGGTGTAATTGTACATGTGCATATTGTTATGGTTGTTATTTACTTTGGTTGAATGGATAAGATTGTTTAAGATTGATAAATGTTTTAATTGTTGCATAACTAATTCAATTCCATCCTCCTTCCCCCCCCCCCCCCCCCCCTCTTAGTTATCTTAGTGGACTATTGCTTCTAACAATTGGTATCAGAGCATTAGGTCTTTGAAGATAAAGTTTAACAACTTTGGGAGAGCCATGGAAAATATGTCTAGGAAAGATAGTCTGAAGTTCAATGGAACAAATTATGACAATTGGAAGGAAAAGATGAGGAAACATCTATTATGTATGGGTCCAAGATATTGGATTTTGACAAAATAAAAAAAGAGTCATTGCTAAAAAAGATTTGGAAACTTGTATCGAGGAAGAAAGAGATCTTTTCATGTGCAACATGAGAGCTAGAGAAGCACTATTGTCTACACTTCCTAAAATTGAATACAATTAGGTAAAGTCACTTGTTACTTATCATTTGATTTGGAAAAAATTAGAAAATAGTTTTGAAAGTGATGAACATTCTAAAAAATTGAGGTTACAAAGCTAGATTTGTGCATGTCAAGATGATAAAATGATGGAAGATGAATCTATAAGGACATATGTAGGTAGGACACGAGAAATTGCTATAGGTATTAGATCTCAAGGAGGAACCAAAGAAGATGATGAGGTGATATGAAAGATATTGAAAAGCTTAACACCACCATTTAAGTTAGTAGTTCAAAAGATACAATTGTTGATCTCTTGTACCAAATATTTCACTTGAATAAAAACAACTTTTAGTGCCTTGAATATTTGACCTAGTTTATCAAGGAGTACAAGTGCTAGAGGAAACTTTGCTAGTAGTGGTAGATCTGATGAGGATAGAAAGATAGAAGAAGGAGTTGCCCTTCTAGTAAGAAGAGAAAAGGATGGTAAGAAATGTTGGAAATATAATAGGAAAGGTAAATTTTAAGAGGGGGGGTGAATCAGTACTTCAAAATTTTACTCATAAAACCTTTCACCATACAACTATCTCATAATTTAACAAGTAAACTGAAATACCATATAAAACATTTACATATAAAGTACGTAAAAAAGTAATCATTCACACATGAATGACACATGAAATGATTACCCAAAAACCTCTAATGAGAAGGTAAAATTGGAGTGGGGATGATACCCACAAATCTTCACTATTGCAATAATAAAGTGTATCGAATGAAGGTTTCAATGTTTGATCATGAAACATGATCTACCTTGTGAAAGGTCTTCCCTATTAAAATCTTACAAAGACTATTAGGTCTTACCCTATTAGAGGATTTCAACACCCTATTTGACGTGTGTCTAATTAAAGGGCTTTAACTCACAATTAAGTAAGCACCTTGTTAGAGGATTTCAATACAGCCTGTTAGAACTACTCTATTAAGAGATTTAGTTGATTCACTTGTTAGAATGTATCAATAATGATCCTATAATTAGCACTCTATTGCTTGATGTTAGATCACCTCTATATTGGTGTTTGCTTGATCCTTTCTGATTAGATGTCTCTTTGTTGTCCATTGTTTCCCTTCCTCTATTCTCCTTTAACTAATTTAGTAATGTAACTTAAATCATAATACCTTGGCCACCATGAATGTCTTGTTTGCACATGCAAACTCTCCTTTTCTACTCTTCTCTCTCTCTCTCTCTCTCTCTCTATAGAACATATAGGGTTTGTCCTCCTTAAGAAGACCTAGGTGACTTAGGATTAGGTATGAATCAATGGTTGTGATTCATCTATATTGCCACTTAAACCTTCCCTTTTCCTAATTGGATACATGTTATACATAGGGATTCATACTTAAGATTTATCCTTATAAAAAAAAATTTGTAAATCAATCCTTATGTTGCCTTAAAATGGTTTACATAGTAGTTTGTGCCAATACAAACAACTATGTAAAAATTGTGTTGCTCAGCACCTAAATGACTTGTTATGCACTACTAACTTGGCACTTGAATTACTAAGAACATACTATCTACTCAAAAATTGAATAACTCAGTACATGAGTGACTCAAAACTCATGTTTAGTTGGCATACTCTAACTTATGTGTTGTGTTTGGTATATGTTACTTGTTTGACATGGACTAATTGAATGACTTAAGTGTGTAGACACTCATTTGTCAAAACTAATCTAAGATTAACAAAGAAAATATTTAAACATTGGACTTGTAATGAATTTGTTCATTATGCATATAACTACTCTAAAAGAGAGAAAAAGTATAGAGGAAAATTCAAACCTAGGAGAGATAGAAAATGTTTGTATGCAAATGAAGAAGATGATTCTAATGAACAAGCAATAAGTGCTAGTGATGATGAAATAGGATTTGTAGAAATTAAAGAAAAAATTATAGAGAAAGTAACTTTGGTATCATAGGTTGAAAATAAATCTAACTAGATAATTGACAGTGGTTGTTCACATCATATGACTGGTTATATGAACAAATTTGTTAACTTCAAAAGTCAGGATGGAGGCATTGTCAGAGTTGGAAACAATGCAGCATGACAAGTTAAAGGTATCAGATCTATAAGTCTTGATGGTAAGACTAATACCAAGGATGTATATTTTTTTGATGGTTGGAAGCACAATCTTTTGAGTGTTAGACAACTAGTGGTTAAAGGTTATCAGTTGTACTTCATAGAAAAGACATGCATGATCAGAGACAAAGATGAAAAGGTAATTGGAATAGGAACTAAATCTAGAGGTAATGTATTTCAGTTAAATCCTATTAAAATCACATGTTTGGTTGCAAAGGTAGATGATAGTTGGTTTTGGCATAAGATATTTTGTCATATAAACTTTGACACTATTGTGAAGACTAGTAGTATGTTTTTAGTTAGAGATTTGCCTAAGATTGTAAAGCCTACTAACACAATTTGCAAGGACTAACTTCTTTTCCTAGAAAGAAGTTTAGTACTAAAAAAAAATGGAGATTGTACATACATATATTAGTGGTCCTATGAAGACTAAAGGATTCTATGGTGAAAGGTATTTCATGATTTTAGTTGATGACTATTCTAGAATGATGTGGGTTGCATTTCTTAAAGAAAAATTTGAGGCATTTGATAAGTTCAAGATATTCAAGAATAGAGTTAAGAATGAATTAGGTATGAAGATTAAATTTTTAAGATTAGATAGAGGAGGATAATTTACTACAAATGAATTTAAAATCATTTGTGAAGCTAATGGAATCAAAAGACAGTTATCAACTTCAAGAAACCCTGAACAAAATGGTATAGAAGAAAGAAGAAACAGGTCATTAACAAAAGTAGCAATAGCTATGTTAGCTATGAATGATGTATCCAAGATGTTTTTGAGAGAAGATATGAATAAAAAAGTCTACACTATGAACAAAGTGCAAGTAAATGGAAGACACAAGCAAGACCCCATATGAATTATGATTTGGTCACTCACCTATAGTTAAGTATTTCAGAATTTTGGGTAGTAAGTGTTATATCAAAAGAGATGATGATATTAGTAAGTTTGATGATAGAAGTAATGAAGTAGATTTCTTGGTTATTCATTAAAAAGAAAGGTTTATAGATGTTGTAATCTAAGAACTAAGACTATTATGGAAAGTGCAAATGTAAGAGTTAAGAAATTCAAGATACAAGAAAGAGTAGTTGATTACAATTCAGATGATGATGTTGTTACTAAACCAAGGAATGATAAAGTATTCCTTGAGGCTAACAATAATTTATAGAATGAAGAAGAGCCAAGGTAGGAAAAAAGCTTAGAATTAGAGCCTAAGAGTTGAGATAACAACTCCTAATTTGGGTAAGAATATGAAAAAGAATCATCCACCTGCACAGATCATCGAAAGAAGAGATGAAGGTGTGATGATAAGAAGAAGAATACATGAAGAAATATGTTTGATATCTCAATTTGAACCAAAGAATATAGATGAAGCATGCAAAGATGACCAATGGAAACAAGCTATGAAAGAGGAATTGGATTAGATAGTAAAGAATGAGACATGGGAATTGGTACCCAGACTAGTAGACAAGAATGTGATAGGAACTAAATGGGTATTCAAGAACAAGATGAATGAATAAGGAAAATTTATAAGGAACAAAGAAAGATTGTTAGGTAAAGGTTGCTAACAAAAAGAAGCAATAGACTATGATGAGATTTATGCCCTTATGGAAAGAATATAAGTAGAGAGGTTATTATTAGCATATAAAGCCTATAAGAAATTCAAAGTATATTAGATGGATGTCAAGTCAACATTTCTCAATGGAGAATTTGAGGAAGAGGTATACATAGAACAACCTAAAGGTTGTCCTTTGACAAATGACAAGGAAATAATATATAGATTGAAGAAAACATTGTATGGCTTGAAGCAAGCACCATAACCTGGTATGCAAGGTTGGACAAGCATTTGACAAAGCTTGGATATAGAAAAGGTATGACAAATAGTAATCTCTAGTGGAAAGAAATTGATGATGGATTGATGATCTTGGTAATAGTTGTTGATGATATCATATTTGGAGGAAATGATAATGAAAGTGACAAGTTTGTAGAAGAAATAAAGAAAGAATTTGAAATGAGCATGATAGGAGAAATAAAATATTTTCTAGGATTATAGATTGTACAAGACGATGAAGGAATCTTTATTTCTCGGATTAAATATTTGAAAGATTTACTAAAAGGATTTGGTTTGGAAACATGTAAACCCATTGGAACACCTATAGTAACTAGACACATGTTATCTATAAAGGATGAGACACCTACTGTTGAGTAAAAGAAGTACATATCTATGATCGAAGGATTGTAATATTTGACTCACACAAGGCCAGATATAGAAAATGCAGCTAGAATTGTTGCAAGACTCTGAGCTAATCCTAGAGAAGCACATTATGTAATAGTCAAAAGGATATTTTGTGAAGGGAACACTAAAGTTTTGATTGTGGTATGATGGATCTAATTATTTTACTCTATATGCTTATATTGATGTTGATTGGGCAAGAAGTATGGATGACACAAAGAGTACCAGTGGTGGAGCTTTATATCTTGGAGGAAGATTGGCTTCTTAGCTAAGAAAGAAGTAGGATTGTACCTCATAGAGTATAGTAAAAGAAGATTATGTTGCAACAAAAAAAAAATGTAATCAAGTTGTTTAGATGAAATAGATGTTGAAGGATATAAGGATATAATTTAGTGAACCTATTGTCATACATCGTGACAACACAAGCACAATAAATATGTTTGAGAATTTAGTGTTGCATTCTAAGACTAAGAGCATTTCTATCAAGTATCACATGTTGAGAGAGAAAGTTGTAGAAAAGGAAATTAGATTGGAGTATGTGAGCACTAAAGAGTAGATTGCATATATCTTTACTAAGCCTCTTCCCAAATAGACTTTTGAGTATTTGTGAGGTATGCTAGGGGTTACACCCCTTTTTATATTAGATTAGATGATGCACGAGTGCATTAGTCCATTGTAATAGAGAAATATTGTTTGTCTGGATTGAATGTTGATACTTCCTATATAGGGGAGTATCTATGATGGACATAGTCATCTAGGACTCTTGTTGGATGTTATTTTGAATAGTGTCTTTGGACACTTGAGCTAGTAAAAAATAGTTATTGTAGAGTTTGATGGTTGTTGAAACCTTTGACATTGATGTCAATAAGGGAGAAGTTTAGCATGAAAAATAGTGTGTGGAAAATAGTTCAAAAAGCATGGAAAAAAAGTATAGCATGTTTAGAAAATCATTTGGAAAGAAGTAGAACAAGAAAAGTATAGTGTGGGAGAAAAATTGATGAAGAGGATTTGAAAAGAAAGGTTAAAAATCTTTTGTAGTTGGTATTCTTGGAACTAGATGTTTTTCATCTGTGTTGCCATCAATGCCAAAGGGGGAGATTGTTGGAAGCATGAATGCTAATGATATTCCTATGGGGGAATATTGTAGAAACATGGTTAGATCATTATCATGATGATATGTTACATTCATGATTGTGTTTTTCATTGATGTCAACATAGTAAGTTTTTGTGGTATCTGATAGAAAAATAACAAAAAGATCAAGTTGGTACGAATAGATAGTTGAGAATTTTCACTAAGTGAGGTTAAAGGGAGATACTACTAAGTGTCTAGTATATGCAGCTAACTTCAAAAGCATAAGCTATTAAGTCTAGAAGAAGTTATGCAAGTTTTGGTGAAGACTATTTTGACATAGAGTTAACAAAGGCTTGTTCTAGTAAACTTGTTATATCTCAGATTTGTTATTCTAAGAAGCCAAAGTTAAAGATGTGAAGAAGACATGTTGGTGATGATGTGGCTAAGCTTGCTTGTCATAATGATATGTGTTAAAAAAGTTATTTAAGCTGTAAGGTAAAAGATCACTATTATTGCTAAGTGTAACCTGTTCTTAATGTGGTCCTATAATAATTAATTGTGAAGGTGTAATAGTTGACTCGAGTAATTTTTCTATGGATTCAATATAAAGGACATTTTCCTTTATCATGTATGTAATGGATTAATGATTGTAAGAAGAACAAAAAGAAAAATGTGAAGATAAGAAAAGCATAGTGAAGGTGAGAGAAACTTCATTACCAAGGTTTTCTTATGTGATCTGAAGTTTGATATTTGGATCTAAGGTTTGTGACCTAGTGGAAAAAGTCTAATAGTTATTGATAGGATAGAGGAAAGAAGTTAAAGTATAGTATAGATAGTTATTCAGAAAGGAACAATTGAGAGATTAGTTGGATAGTGAGTTCAATGGTCTTTCACTAGAAGCTATTTAGATAGTGTGTCCTTTTATCTTCTATAACTCCTAACAGGGTTGGCACAACTCCTAATAGGGTTGGAATCTTCTAAAAAGGATTCAATGTTTTCTAACAGGGACTCATATGTACTAAATGTTGTAATGGAATCTTAACAGGGTCCATCCTCTAACAAGGAATATTTATATTAGTACATCATCTTGTGGGCATCATTCCCACTAGGATTTTCCCTCTTATCAAGGGTTTCCCTAGTTAACATATCTGGTGTAATTTTCTATGTGCATCTTGTTATGGTTGTTGTTTACTTTGGTTGAATGGATAAGATTGTTTAAGGTTGATAAATGTTTTAATTGTTGGATAAATTATTCACCCCCCCTACTCATCTTAGTTATCTTGGTAGACTATTGTTTCTAACAAAATATTCATATATGTTGCTTCAATATGACTGTAGTTTGAAAATCTAGAAAAACTATCATCCATAGAATACTCATAATTTTCTCAAATTTACATGAAATAAACTAAAACAAAAAAAAATGGAAGGGTTATTCATTTTTCTACTCTACCATATCAATAATACATCATCTTTCAGGTTGTACATGGATGTACAATCCTGAAAAAAACAAGAGAACTAGAAAGCCAATCAAAATAACAAGTATAAAGTACTCCAAAAGAACTTAAATATTCACTTGTTTTCTCTTCCTTTCATTATTTTTCTTCTTGGTTCAACCTTACAATGCATTTTATAGTTTCTTTTTTAGTTTAGACCTTAAAAATACCACCCATGACAACTTTAATGCAATTTTACATTGTTGCATTTTTTGCAACTCTTCACATGCTTGACAACTTTTGAGACTTTTGACAAATGTGATGTCATGACTTTTCATAAACATTAAATACATATTGAAAATACCATTTAATAACCTTTTACATGGTTATTATTCTTTCAAGGGCCATTTTATAACTATTGACATATTAGATCAATTGGGACCTTAACTATGACAATGTGGAAAACATAACAATTTTTTTAACAACTTTTATTTTCAATTGGATTCCATTACATAAAATAATAGTGAAAAATATACAAATGAAAATAAATCATTTAAATATCCATTATTTCTCTTATAATTATGTGATGGCTATGTGCTCTTGCATCATACTGCCAAACTTGAAAGATTTACATGTCCCACAGAAATGCTTTGGTGAGAATCTATAAGAAAATATGTTGGCTGTTTGTCTTCATCACTAGATTTATGCCTTTGGTGTTTCCTCTTTATCCTTTCAGCTATGACTCCTATCTATAGAGTTTATGTGGGCTTCCTCTAAGGTGTATCTCTCATTTGAAGTTCACTCCATGCTGCTACAAACACCAAATTTTGTCCCTCACCTGGAGTCCTCTCTTGCTTCTCTCCCTAGTCTCTTGGTGACACACAATGAACAATATCCTATGGCCCTTTTAGTAGACCTACATTTCCAACTATTTGCAATGAGTGAACTTACACCTGCAACCAAGTAACTTCACAACAAGAATTAAAATACCCAACACTTTTTGGTGTAGATTATCTTCTATCTACACACTTAGAATCTTCTGAGCTCTATAATCAATTTGATGCAAGTATCATTATAACCCTTCAAGAACCCCCAAATAAGTCATGGACTTCCATCATAAATAAAATTTATTCAATTATAGAGGTATCAATAATTTTTTCCAATATAATCATCCATCAAATCACCATTATCATATAACAAATCAATCTTGACAATTTTATCGTTGTAGATAGACTTGCATATAGAGATTCATAAATTTTTAATCAAATATAATTTCTTAAATCTAACTGTCCAAATTAGGAATAATCAAGTTTTTAATAACAAATTAAAAATTCAAAAACATCTAATAGAAGAATCCAAAGTTATGGTCTCTACACCAAGACCCATTTTTTGTGATTCCATTGAAGATGGTTAAAAACTAATTTTCACTAAAATGGTCATAACTTATACAAAACTTAACAAAAATATACCAAATAAATTTTCTTAGAAAGATGATTCATTTATCTTTCCATTAATATAGTTCCATCCCTTGAAACAACAATTAAACATTCATACACATTGACTCAATATGACTGTAATTTGAAAATCTAAAAAAAATTGACATTCATAGAATACTCATAACTTTCTCAAATCTACATGAAATAAACTCAAAAAAAAAGGAATGGAAGGATTATTAATTTTTCTACTCTACCATATCAATGATATGTCATTTTTAGGCTTTATATGGACATACAAGCTTGAAAAAAACAAGAGAACTAGAAAGCCAATAAAAAACAAGTATAAAGTATAAAGTACTCCAAAATAACTTAAATATTCACTTATTTTCGCTTCTTTTCATTCCCTTTCTTCTCAGTTCGACCTTACAATGCATTTTATATTCTTTTTTGATTTATACCTTACAAATATCACCAATGACCTTTGGACTTCCTTTTACAACTTTAATGCAATTTTACATTGTTGCATTTTTTGCAATTCTTCACCTTCTTGACAACTTTTCAAACTTTTGGCAAATGTGATGCTGTGACTTTGCATAATTATCCTTTCATGGTTCATTTTACAAATTTTGAGATATTAGACCAATTGGGACCTTAACAATGATAATGTGGACAACATTACATTTTTGTTACAACTATTTTTTTTCAATTGGATTCCATTCCATAGAATGACATTGAAATATATATGAATTAAAATAAATCATTTAAATATCGCTTATGATATCTTGTAATTATATGATGGCTAGGTGCTCCTACACCATTTGGGTACCTAAAAATATAATTAGGGTCGACCCTATGTAATAATTTAGGAAATAATTTTTAATTGGGGTTTTTCAGCCTTAGGGGCTAGGGTCAATGTCTAGACTCTTCCTAGGTAGTGAAAAATTTCCCATATAAGGAAGACACATAGTGATGTTTAAGTAGTTCTAGGTGGTAACTTGTGGTTCTATGTTGAAGAGTATTATAAATAAATTACCCATGTGGGTTTGCATATTGTAGTTCAAAACTTTGTAATTTCACATTTGTAGTGATAATAAGAAGCCCATATTTTGTTCTCACCAAGTGTTTCTATTTATTTATTTCTCTTATGTGTTTATAGTATTAAGGGGAGAACCCTTCATCATATTATAAGTTCCAATATGAAATTTACAAAACCTTGTAGTTATTTGTGTACCTTGTATGTACAGTTTCATTACAATCATCTTCACAACTTCAAAAAAGTTCCTAAAGTGTGAAGTCTTGCATCAACTCTACAAAGATTTTTTTTTTCATCCATGAATTAATGCAACATGCATCTTCATCTAGTGAATTTTGGATAGAGGTAGGACCCCCAGTTCAACTCTTAGATACTGAAAAGAATCCTTAGGTAATGGTTTATAAAATATGTCTACAATTTGTTGTTTAGATTTCACATATTTAAGCCCCACATATTTATCTTGTACTTGATCCCTCAAGTGATGATACTTGATTAATACATGCTTTGTCTTTGAATGAATAATTAGATTTTTTGATATTTTTTGCACTATTGTTAGATCACAATAAAGAGTAATAGGATCTCTTATCTCTCATTACATACCTTCCAAAAGTTTCTTAATCCATACCATATTTGAACAATTGATTGCAACATCAATACACTCAGCTTCAACAATAGATTGTGAAATACAACTCCGTTTCTTACTTATCCATGTAATTGATCTTTCTCTTATAAAGAATCAATCATATTTTTTATACCATAGGCCAAAATCAGTCTAGTTCTCTCCAAATAATTTGTGCAACATCTTTTTTAATCATCAATATCCTTGCACAATCAACATTTTGATATATTTTATCAAAATATAAGAATCAACAATCTAAAAATACCATAATTCTTCATAATAGTCTAGCTTCAATGTTCAATTTTGACTGTGTCTAGCTTTTACATCTGGCTTCAACTCCTACATTAGGCTTTGGCTCTTATGTCTAGCTTTATGGTGGCCACTCTAGTTTCCACGCTGGCTTCGGCTTCTACTACTTTTCGAGCTAGAGTTTCTACTCTGGCTTCTATTACTTTTCAAGCTAGGGCTTCTTCTAACCCTGGTGGGGATATTTGTTCCCCAAGAGCTATGGGTGGTTCAGCCATTTCCTATGTTGATGTGGCCACTTATGAGGCTAGCCTTGGTGGTAAGGTTGTGTGTTTGGGGCCCTATGTTGCTATGCCTATTGCAATATGTAACTCTATTATGATCAATCTAGAGTATGATATTTTTGAAGAGATTTCTACTTATGTTGAGGACTTCTTCTCTACCATTTCCATTTTTCATGTTAGGGGTTTTTGGCCCTCTCTATCAAATCTGCATGCCTAGATTTCCAAATTTTGGGAGCTTATAGTTTTAGATATTGTCCATATTTACCCTATGGTAAGGGGCTTTTTCATTGTGAAATTTTCTTCTAAGGAGGATCAAAATGCCATCCTCAAGCGTATTTTCTCTTGGGAGGAGAGATTCCCCTTGATGACCAAATGATTGTATGTGGATTTTGATCTATCTATTGAATCCTTTAACAAGATACCTTTGTGGGTAAGGTTGCCTAATCTTCCCCCTCACTTATGGCTAGATTCAATCTTAGAGGCCATGGGGAAGGCACTAGGGGATTTTTGATGGTTGACTCTACATCTTCCAATGTGTTTTGGATGATGTATGTTCACATTCTAGTGGAGATTGATGTCTCTAAGGGGCTTCTAGAGATGATTAAATTTTCCTCTCCCAATGGCTCTTGTATTCAACTTCTAGATTATGAGGGCATTCTGTTTAGATGTTAGAAATGCCATGAGACTAGCCACCTCATAGTGTGATGCTCCTCAAGAAATATTAGATAAAAAAAGTCACCTTCTTGGTAAAAGGGGGTTTTGGATGATCACTACACTGTTCAGAAAGCTCCCTCTGTTGGGGGTGATTTGGTTGATTCTTCTTAGGACTCTTTGGAGGTAGATTTTGTAACTACTCTACATGATTTAAATTTTTTCCCTATGGTGGTGGCCAATACTACTCCTTTGAATGCTACTATTTCTAATTTGGTCGATGCTCCTCGGGTGGCTCTAGTTCTGGGTGGAGCTATTGGCCCTCTTTTGTGTGGTGGTGGTACTTCTTCCCTAGCTTTGAGGGATGTGGTGGCCAACAATATTGACCCTCCTTTGAATACTATTATCTCTAATTCAGCTAATGCTATTCTAGCTCTCGGGGGAGATGTTGGCCCTTTTTCATTTGGTGGAGGTACTTCTTCCCTAGTTGTGAGGGATTTGGGGGATGCTTGTGGTTTGGATAACTTTGCTTGGTAGAAGGCTACTGGGATCGTGGAGGATGGATGGACAAAAGTAAAAGAAATAAAGGTCAAGCCTTCTTTACCATCATTTACTATGTCTCTATGTTCTCAAAGGACAAGATCTAAAAGTAAATCTTAAGGCTTAGATTCCTTTTCTAGCTGCTCATTTGGTCTTTTTTGAGGTTGTACCTTTTTGTTTTGGATAACCTCATCTCTTTGGCCTATTGTCTTGTAGTTTGAAATGGTTAAATGTCTTCTATTATAACCATGGGGATTTAGGATCCTATTTAAAACCTATTTAGGTGGTAGTAGTTCATTGTGTTATCTGTAAGGCCACCCTAGTCTCCTTGTTTTGTCAGGTGACCTATCTCACCTAAGGTTTGTCATTTTTTAGTTTAGGGTTCATTGAAAATTATAAGATCTGTATAGGGTTCTAGGAACCCTTCAAAACCTATTTTCTTTAATCAAAAACATTTTGATATGTTTTTTCTATTAGCAATATCATTATGTTGTAGTGTTCTCAGTGTAGATAATTGTCTCCTAATACCCTTCTCACCATAAAAGTTAGTGAACTCAATAGACATAAATTCACCTTCTCTATTAGATCTTAAATATTTCAATGATTTTTGAGTTTCATTCTCAAATCTAGCTTTATATCATCTAAACATATTAAAAGCATAGGACTTCATCTTAATGAACATAATAGTCATCATCCTAGAATAGTCATGAAGAAACAAGATGAAATATATATCACCATAGTGGTTGAATGCACCAAGTTGTGGTGCCAAAAATATGGCACTTTTTTTCTTCAAAATTTCCAATAGTGTGCACACAATATGGCCTAGGCTTAGGGTTGAGCCTAGGCCATAAGATGTGTGTGCTATAGAGCATTTTCTATATGGGATTCTCCACAGTGTGTGCATGCTATAGTGTATATGTGCTATTGGAAATCACATAGAACAACCCCTACTCTCTCTCCTCTCTCTCTCTCCCCCTCCACTCCATCCTCTCTCTCTTTCTTTTCATCCTCTCTCTCTCCTACTCTATCTCTATCTCTATTTATCTCACTCTCCTCCCTTTATCCCTCTCCATTACCTACTCTCTCTTACTCTCCACTCTAACTCTCTCTCTCTCTACATCATATGCCATACACTTTAGTCCCCTCTCTTTATCTATCTATCTATATATCTCTCTCTCTCCTCCCTTTCTCCCTCTCCATTTCCTAATCTCTCTCTCTCTCTCTCTCTCTCTCTCTCTCTCTCCATCATATGCCATACACTTTAGCCCCCTCTCTCTATCTATCTATCTATATCTCTCTCTCTCTCTCCTCCCTTTCTCCATCTCCATTTCCTAATCTCTCTCTCTCTCTCTCTCTCTCTCTCTCTCTCTCTCTCTCTCTCTCTCTCTCTCTCTCTATCTATCTATCTATCTATCTCCACATCCTATATTGTTCTCTTTCTCCATTCCCTTCTCTCTCTCTCTCTCCATCCTCTCTCTCACTCTACATCCTATCTTTCCCCATCCTCTACTCTCTCATACTCTCTACTCTCTCTCCATCTCTCCCTATCCATCCTTCCTATTGAAATACAAGGATTAAAAAGTGTGTACGTACTATAGCTTGTGTGCATTATTTAAACCTTGAATTAAAAAAATCTTTAAATAGTGTGTACACACTATTTAAGCCTTGAATTTAAAAATGTTTTAAATAACATGCATGCACTATTGTGTGTATGCCCTATTGCATGCACATGCTATCTA
Source organism: Cupressus sempervirens (assembly GCA_028749045.1). Classification (NCBI taxonomy): domain Eukaryota; kingdom Viridiplantae; phylum Streptophyta; class Pinopsida; order Cupressales; family Cupressaceae; genus Cupressus; species Cupressus sempervirens. The sequence goes on along the minus strand of CM053783.1, from coordinate 195,031,914 downwards.
AAGAATTGGATACCATTAAGCCCAATGCTTGGATTTTCCTTAGGGATCTAGCCCAAAGGTTTGGAGGCTCTAAACTAGTCTATGAAGAGTTTTGTAGTAAGCATACAAAAAATGCTTTATTTTTCTTCTATTCTCTCCTTCAAGTTTCCTTGTGGTTGAGTACCAATAAAATCAGGTTACATGATATTATAGATCTCTGTGTTAGCTATATAATCATATAATTTATTTCAAATTCATATTATTTGAAGCCTTTCAACTATAATTTCATTTGCATGTATGTCTATTTTCTCTTTAAAAAAATATGTACTAATTGGGGTGTAGATTTTAGCTCATTCATCAAATTTTGTAGTAATTTAGAAACTAGACTCCTTTCTACACACTTTGAAAAAAAAATTCTAATTTTGGATTAGTTTTCAATATTTTTGAGGGGGAGCACATAGATATTTCACATTTTTGGGATGTGTCCACTTACAAAATTCATTAAAAGAAATACACATTATTTTGGGATAAACTACAAGGTGTTAGGTAACTTTTGACCAAAGTGATCAAATAATTTCCAAAAAATGTTATAATTTTAGGGGGGGCACACTTTGCACTATGTTATATTTTTTTCTAAAAAAATAGTACTACTTTATGTGGCCCCCATGTTTGAGGGCCTAAAACCATTGTGAAAAAAATTAGTAGTTTAGAAACTAGATTCAAAGGACTACTACTTTTGTTTTTGTCATATCTTAAAATTTTGAGTGTAACTATCTTCAAATTCTTAGTGAAGTTTAGAAATCACTGAAAAGAAAAAAAAAAGTGGCCACTTATACCTCCTTTTGGCACCACAACTTTGTGCCCTTACCCTAATAACTTTTTGTACTAATAGGTCCACATAAGTCAATATGCACAAGTTCCAAGACATTATTTGAAGTGTGTTCCTTGCTTGAAAAATTTCATGTTGTCATCTTACTCAGCTGGCATTCTTTACACATAGCATTGTCGAGTTTTTTGTAGATTCGGCAAGCCTCTAACTCTTTTCTTTCTTCTAGCCTTTATCATGTTCTCAAAATTTACCTGACACAACCTTTTGTGCCATAACCACACATCCTCAACTTTAGCAAATAGACATGTTTTAACAGTAGGATCAAGATAAAATAAGTTACCTTTGGTTTGCATTCTAGTTCCATTCAGATTTCCTTTATCATCATAGATCTTGACTTTTCTATTCTAAAATTCCAACTTGTTACTTGAATTATTCAATTGAGAAACACTCAAAAGATTATACTTTAGTCCTTGTACCTAGTAAGCATCATCACATATGATCTTATCATTCAAAATTAGTGACCATTTACCTTTCATTAGACATAGTGCATCATTACCTAGCTTAACAGTTCCACCATTATCAATTTCCTTGAATTTATCAAATTTATTTAAGTCACTAGTCATCTGATGTGAGAATCCACTACTAATAATCCATGAATTATTCTTGCTAACATGTGAAATAAGGGTAGTTTCACTCTCATACCTTTCTCCATTGGGATCTTCCTTGATAGCAGCACATACAATCTCAACTACTTCCTTCTCTTCATCAGTACTGGACTGAGAATGCTACCCTTTAACAAAATAGTATGATTTCTTCCCTTTGTCTTTATATTCCTTGTTGTTGATGTACTTGTAATATTTCTTGTCATTTATGTCACTCTTACTTCTATTAGGCACTTAACAACAAAATGACCACCTTTATTGCACTTGAAACAAATCAAAGGTAGCTTACATTTGTATTTACCTTTACCTCTTGACAACAATCTTGCAAGAAATGCTTCAAGTTCATCCATATCATCCTTAGATCTATATTCACTTTCTTCCTTTCTTTTCTTCTCTTTCTTTGAAATTCCAATGGTTAGTGAAGACTTAAAAGAATTTCCAAGTTTAATCATATTGTTATCATAATTGTTCAATTCAAATGCAGTCAACTAACCAACTAAACTATCAAGTGTCAAAATAGTACTAGGCATGGTTCTCACTTCTTCAATTGTAGAAACTTTGATAACATAAACATGTAGAAGAGTTCTAAGAACTTTACTTATAATTTTACTATTACTAATAATTTCTATAGTAGCTTAAATTGCACTTACAACTTCTTTGATTTGATTAACATATTGTGTAACATTCTCACCTTTCTTCATTTTCATGTCATCATATTTGCCTCTAAGACTTTTATGTTTAGCTCTCAACACATTTGGATCTCCACCATGTACAAGTTCCAATTTGTCTCACATATATTTAGCATTGTGCAGTTCATAATATCATTAAACTCGGCATTATTAAGTATAGATGTAATCTCAATCATCAAGCTATTGCAATTCCTCTTTTTATTCATTTGATTAATTGTCATAGGAGTAGAAGGTGCATTGTATTTATTGTCCAACTAGTGAGCAATATTATCTCCAATTCTAGATAGGTGTAACCTCATTCTATATTGCCATGATGAGATATTCTTCTTTTTCAACTTTGGTACCTCTCTCTTATAATCTTGTGATATTTAGTTCAATTTCCTTTAAACTTCTTTCTCAATCCTTAAGCTCTAATACCAATTTCTAGATAAGTAGATAAGTAGAAGTGGGGGGGGGGGTGGGTGGGTGTGAATTAGTTATATTGACTTATTCTATAGTCCCTTAAAATAATTTAGTACCAAACAAACTTTATAAATATCAGAAGCAATCACTCGGTGTTCTCATTCAACTTCTTAATTAACACTTACAATCAAATTATTTCAAACTATTCATTAACTATTTATGTTATTACCTAATATCACTAATAAAACTTAGTTTTTATCAAGTTGTAGTAAAAATTAAATAACATAAAAATCAGATTGCAACATAACAAAAATCACACATTTGGCACCACCATTTTTAATGTGGAAATCCTGTATAGGGAAAAACCACCTGAGACTAGTAACCCAAACATTTCACTCTTCTGAAGTGAGCTTTTCTAGGAGTGAACCTTGTTATAGTTTTACATACACATTGTTAATGTGACCTTGTTAGAGGATTTACACCAAAATATCATCTAGACCTTATCACTCTTTGATCTTGTCTAAAGAGTAGCCCGACTTACAAAAATCTCTTCTCAATTCACCTAGCTCTTTTTTTCTTGTCAACAAGTTCTCACTTCGATCCCCTTTCTCTAATAAATTCATCAATGATTAGCAACCAAAAAAATGGTTCAACTACTCCTTTAATATTAGTCTCTATGCTTCTAGATTATTCTAATAATTGCCTCTTAATCACAGTTATCAATCTTAGATTCATTTCATGTAACCAATAAGAAAATATAACTTTCATAGAATATTGTGCTCATCCTTATCCTTCTTTAATCTCCATCATTAGGTCTTCATTGTATTTTTCTAGTCATTGATCTTGTAACAAACTTTGACTTGTGCCTTTGAACTTCTTGATCATTCTTTATTTATATCAAAAGTTAGCTTCAAAATCCATCTTTACAAACTTGTTCTTTTTGTTGTTACTCAATGAATATAATATTTCACTCGGGTAATATATCAACCGATCAATACTAAATTCAGTCAAGTAACACTAAACCTTAACTTTCTTTAAAAAATGCTTAGCAAACACTATAGTCACTCGGTAATGACTATCTTCCTTCTTTAACTTGTCACTTGGTGTAGCTTTTATAAAAAATTATTACGTTATAATATTACATGATTGTAAAACAATCAAACCAACATTACATTATCATTGCCTAACTCATTCAAGTGCCCATTGAATACCATACTTAACTCTGTCCTCAACATACATTCTTCAAATCCTCTTCATCAATCAATTTGATATATAACTCTATTGAGCTTGCATAATTTCTAATCAACTAAGATTTTACATCTATGATATAATTCTTTTATGTACATTCATAGCATTCTTAGTTGTATCATTAGTTGGGGATAACAAGAGTATGAGAATAATTTGTTGAAGAAGGGGAAAGAATGAGACTAAATCATGAACAAAAAAATTACAATCTATAAATGAAGAATTTCCTTTGGATGAGGAACATGAACCATTAATGACAAGTAAAAGAATTTTTATTAGAAAAAAAAAACAAATGAGACTATTTCTCTCAAGAAGAGAATTCAATTGTGAAGAGATCAATACATCATCTATGAGTTCAAGAGTTGAAAGGATGCCATCATCCAATGTTGGATGACAATATTATCCATTATTGGAGTTGCATCATCAAATCATATTAATGGCACATCATTTTCAATATCTAATAGTGTACATACTCCATCATGTCATGTTGAAGTCACACCATTAATTTGCAAAGTTGGCAAGGATCCACTATCACATCTCATTGTCAAAGTACAATATGTTTAGTTGAAGGTATACAATTCACCTATAATAATATTGATGTTACTAATGTTGTGCCTACAGAAGAGTTTATATCATCTCCTACAATTCATTATAGAAAGCCTAAATACTTGATTGATATTTATTCTAATATTTAGAAAGAAATGCTTAACAAGATCCCTAGGTGTACTTGTCAAAGAAAAATGAAATGTATTTGGAGATTATTTTTTGAAGATTTAAATACGACCAAAAGATGTCAAATATTTTTTGAAATGTTGAGGAATCTAAAATTTAGATCCATAATGAAGATTCTTGGGCTAAGAAAAATGGACTACTCCAATGAAAAATACACTGTAAAAAATCTAAAAAGTGCAAATGAGAAAGTGGACTCTAAGTCATGCACTAAATATAGTAATTTCACAAGATGTCTACTTGTTGACATATCAGTCAAGTTTGTTATTAGTGACACACACTTATTGAGATTCTATATAAATACTGAGCTCACTGAATAGTTTATAGTGTTTTCCATGCAATTTGGTAGCCACCGAGTTCTATAGTTGCTACTAAGTCTATTGGACTAATTCCAGTGGTTACTAAAAAAATTTAGTTAGTGTGAAGTTTAGTAGTTCTAACTAAGCATTTCAATGTATACCAAGTTTATCAATGGTTATCGAGTTCACAGTTCATGTGATGTGAAGCCTATGTTTACTAAGCATTGTAGCATCTACCAAGTTCATAGTTTAGGTGATGTGGAGCTAGTGTTAACTGAGCTACTTCATAATAACCAAGTGATTTAGTGTTTTCCAAGTTGCACAATATCTACTGAGTCACCAGTGCAGACCAAGTTCAAGACTACTTGAAAGTGATCAGTATGGACTAAGCTTCTATGTCTACCAAGAGCATGATGATTCCAAGTAGTGATAGTGGATGCTAAGTATTAGAACCTTACTGAGTTAGTCTTTAGAACCCGAGTATCTTCATGTGGGTCAACTTTGTAATATTTGTGTTAACTTGTGTCATGGTCGACTTTGTAATTTTGTAAATTGGATTGGTATATATATGTGATGTATTGTATCATATACAATGTAATATATAATGGAAAGTAATGAATGTGTAATGAAAGTGCAAGAATGTGAATGTGTAAGCATATGTATTGTGAATGTAGTAGATAAAGAATTGTAAAGGCCATATCAGTAAAAGGAGCAGCAGTGACAAATCTATCACAAAAGGTGATCAGTACACTAAGGAATCTCTATCAACAAACTTAGTTACAAATCAAAGACCTGCTACTTCATCCTAATAGGTGAACCAGTCAAAATCCTCTAACAAGGTAGACCTAACAGTCTTTTCTAAATCTCTTTACCTAGTGAATACTTCATTGTATGATTGTAAATCCTCTCACAAGGTGGACCTAGTAGTCTTATTTGCTCCTAACAAGGTAGATCATCAAAAGTGATTAATGTAAGCCTTAACATGCCAACTTTATACTATAGTACTAAAGTTTGCAAGTATCATCCCCACCCCAGTTTTACTTTCTATTTGGAAGGTTTCTAGGTCACTAAATCTTTGTGTTCAAGTGTTGTGGATGCTTCATGTTTTTAGTATCTCATGCATGAAATTAGATTAGATGTGATGAATTAAGTGCTAAATGATTTAGTGGATTAAGAATTGAAATTTTTTAAAGTTTTAGAAGTTATTGATTCACCCCTCCCCTCTCAGTAACTTAGCATAGTCTTGAATATTTCCAACAATTGGTATCAGAGCATTGTGGTTCTCAGAAGAAGGTTTAACAATCTTGAGCAAAGATCAAGGATATGAAGATATTCAGACTTGACAAAGCTATTGACAATGAAAAGTTGTATCTAGAATGGGCATTTCCCAACTCAAGAAAGCTAAGGAGCAACTTTCCCAATCCATAAAAAGTAGAAAAGAACTTGCAAATCAAATGGATGATCATCTTTACATTGAAGAAAGAATTGAAGACTTTCACCTTTCAAGCAGTTTAGATGAAGCAAATGATGCAATCAAAGAACTCCTAGAGAAGAATGGTTCTCTACAAGAAGAAGTAAGAAAGCTGAAAAGAAAACAAGAAATTCAGTCAATAAGGTTATGTGAAGTATTAGAATAGAGAAACAAGATAAAAGAAGAAATGGATGGAAGGAATGATGAGATCTAGAACCAATCCCTTTAGCATGCAAAACTTATTGATCAACTCTCCAATGAAAATGAAGAAATCATGAGCCTAAGATAGATCAATGAAAGAATAAGGAATGATCTAAATTTTAAAAGATAAATCAATGAATGAATAAAATGAGCTAAGATCTAAAAAAAAAATCAGTGAAAGATTGAGAAATGACCTAAACACTGAGAAGAAAATCAATGAAAGAATGATGAAATTTCAAGTAGACATGGATCAATTGAATGAGCAAAACCTCTATAGGTAAAAGGGAAAAGTAGGAATTGGATACAAAGAAGAAGATGAATCCTCCAAACAAGGTTCTCAAAATAATCAAAGACCTATTTGCAATCACTATGGTAAGATAGCTCATACATTTAACAAATGTTGGAGTAATGGAAAAGCACAGTTCAATGGAAAATGCTACAATTGCAATCAGCATAGTCACTGGGCTAATGAATGCAAAGAGAAACCTAAATTTGAAGGAAACTATTATAAATGTAAGAAACATGGACACAAGGCATCAGACTACAAAACAAAGACATTGAATCCTATAGAACAAATTGTGAAAACAATATTTGGTTGGGATTACAATGCCTGTTGTAGATGTCATTACTATGGAGAATTTTGACACATTGATATGAATTGTGTTAAACATCATATGAGAAAAAGAGATACCACTATATGATGTTTCATTTGTACAAAACTTGGTCATCTTGCCAAGAATTGTATGAATACTGACAAAATTGAAGATGAGAAGAAGGCAAAGGTTGATAACATTCGAAAGAAGATGAGATAGTAATGGATTTCTAAGTCTACCGAGGATACTAGTCTGAGTAATGATGGTCAAGTCACTCAAGAATTGGGTGACTCTACCATTTCCAATTAAGTTCTTAAGGAATAACTGGAACAAGACTATCAAAGAAGACATCAAAATTGGTTCTAGTTGAAATGTAAAAAAGATCCAAATCTATATACAAGATACAAAGGGATCACTGAGCAAGATTTGTATCAGTTATTACCAAGTTACCTTCTCTACTGAGTAAGGTTGGGTCATAGACTCTATCAAGCAAGGTCAAGAGTAACAAAGGCACTTATGGTTACCAAGTCATGAAGACTTAACTGAGTGATCAATACACAATAGTGAATGACAATCTATCAAGCATTATGCCAACTCATCTACCATCGTACCAAGCATTAATGGAAATTTTTTGACAAAAGGCATGGAAGAAAATTCATTTTTCACCATGAATTTTTGAGTGATATTGAAAAGAGATATTTTTTGTGCGATCAAGTGAGTTGAGAGAATTTATTGCAAAAGTTTTCAAAGTTCTCTCAAGATATCAAGTGAAAATGGCATCCAACAGTAGCAACAAGGTCAAGAAAGATTCTGACATGTTGGTTCGTGGTGTTGAATGGAAGGCATCAGATTTCAAGCTTGTACTTTCGATTGTTGAAACCCTAGACCCTAGCGGAGCTCAATCTCAAATCCCTCCCAAGGTATTTTTTTTAATGACATTCAAACTCATTTTAAATGTGAAATTCAAGAAATTGGTACTCTTGAGATGGATGATGCCCTAGGTCAATTGTGTGTTGATGGAACCTTGAAACTTGAGCATCAAAATTTGGAAGCAAAAGGATTAACTCACATTCCCCATAAGTCTTGAGAGTTTCAAATAAAATAGATTAGGTATATCCTTAGCCTATTGCATAATGGAAAATTGTGGTTGGAGTAGCCAATATTGATAACCAAGAAGATGATTCATTGAATTAATGGCCTTCCCATGCTTGCTAAAGCAAAAATAACCAAAACCCTAGGTTGAGAAGAGTTGGAAAAGAAAACCCTAGTTGAGTAGGATGGTAGAGGCATGAAAATAAGTAGTGTCATAGATGTTGAATTGAAGTTTTTTATGCATGTTATAGCTCATAAGATATATAGTTCAAGTCATCTTAATAGTGTATCATGTGAAGATGTGGACTCGGTGTATAAAGTGGTGAAGAATAATTTATATTATAACCTTGCCAAGTTATTATTGAGGAAATTTGATAAGAATATGGAAAGTATTAGAACCTCGAAGAATAAACTATGAAAATTTAGTTCTCTGTTAGCATGTTTATTCTTCTATGTTCAAAATTTTTTCCCTTCCAAAGGAACTATAATGTAGAGAAAAGATGTGTCCTATTCTATACCAAATAAATGAATATATTGCAAAAATGGGTGAGAATTATGGTAGCATCATGGACAATTACTTTGATGTGTTAAAAGATAAAATGAACAATAGGTGTAGAATTCCAAAGAAGTTAGTTGAGGACTACAGGGATATGTGTGCTTCATGGTTTATTGTGATGAGGTATACATCTAAGAAGTCAAGCCTAGAATTGTGTGGGTCAAGCCTCTTAGTTATGAGGTAAACATTGATGAGACCATGGATATCATTGAAGTCCTTCTCAATGAACTTGTGGATCCGAAGGCCCCTTATTTTGGTACTTATGAAGAGGCAAAGGCAAGAATAGACTTGGAAATAAAGCTCCCTCAAGCAGATAACAAAGGAAAGAGGAGAATAGCCAAACTAAAATCTAGTGCACCTCTCATGTTAACTGAGGGTAAAGGTGAAGATGAAGAATAGGCAAAGGATGAAGAAGAATCAAAACAAGAAGAAGAACCTTTGAAGAAAAAGGGCAAAGTGATTATCACCAAGCCTGCAAAGGCATCCACTGCAATCTTCACAAGGAGGTCTCAAAAGAAAAGAAGTGACATTTTACTCAGCAAACCTCCACCCACTTTTTAGGAAAAACTAAAGCAAATGGAAGAAGTAGATAGAATAAAAAATTTCAAATCTTTGAAATATGAGACAAGGATAGAGGTAGAGTAGAAAAAAGTTGAAGAACTAGTGCTGAGTAAAATGGGTAAATGGAAGTACTCACTAGACCATATTGCCTCTCAAATCTCTAATGAATTACTAGAGAAAATAAAGCCAAGATGGGATTTTGGCACACAAATAGTAAAAGACATATATGCACAAACCTTGAGGTAGTTACTACTGAGCATATTCGATGCTGAGGTAAAAGAATCTTTAAAAAAAAGTGAAGATAAAATAACTCTAAGGTTTAATACTTGTTTAATTTTGATTAAGGATATAGAGCATGTAGTTAAGAATGCTACAAAAACTTGGAAAAATGTTTATCATCTCCATAAACCAAGTGAATATCCAATTGAATTAAAGGATGGTGATGAAGAAGAGGATAAGGAGAAAGATGAGGAAGAAAATGTTGAAGAAGTGACTCATTTTGATAATAAGGAAGATGAAGAGAATCAAGGTAAAGAAGCTACTAAGGAAGATAAGCAAGATGATGAGGAGACTGACCCAGTAAAGATAGCTGCTACAGTCATTGTCTCACTTCCTCACTCTCAAGCAAACTTTTGACTACATAAAGTATGGAGATAGCATCAACAAGTTTGGTTGTGACTACTACATATACTTCAAATGTCCAATCACTCTTTTCTCCTACTCAGCTCAACATATCATTGACAGAAGTGACTTCCACTTCATCAACTGAGCTACAACCTTTGTCTTCATCTATTGAGTTAACTTCTTTAGTCATCGGCTCTCCAATTTTGACTTATTTAGTTTTGAGTGCATCCATGGTAAGATCTCCAATTTTGTCTACTTCAATTTTGGATTCTACAATTTTGACTTCATCCATTTTGGATTCTTCTAGCATCTCTATAAGTATTCCACTGGTTAGTGCTATATTAGTTTTTACTACAAGCCCAAGTATGTCCACTATTGTTTCCATTCTGAGCACTAAGGTAAGAAGTACAAGGATAGTTGAACCTAAGGCTCAACTGAGTAAAAAAATTTTGAAAGGAAAAGAGATAGAAGAAGAGATAGATTTAGATGAGGAAATAGAAAATCCCAAATGGGATATCTACAATCTTTTTGCAGACCAAATGCACATATTTGGTGAACTCCTCTAGAAAAAGGCTAAGTAACAAAGATTGAGAGAGGAAAGGGACAAAGAATATAAAATTATAGATGATGCCAAGAATATTTTGACTGAGGCTATTGGAGTTGAGGTTGATTCTTCTCAACCTATTTTGTTTTAGCTTGGAGAGGTAGTCCAAATGTTCAGAGAGAACACTGAAGGACAAGAGAAATTGGTTGAAAAAGCTGAAAAGAAATTCATAATAAAGTGTTGGAGCACATTGCTCAACAAATAACTATTCATCAAGTTGAGGTTTCCACAATTTTGGTCAATGTTGAGGCATCCTGTTCAAATGTGTCATCACTTTTTCCAAAGCTATGTTATTTCATTGAGTATACTAAGGAAGTTAAGGAAAAATTGTCCAAAATTGATACTAATCTTAAGGCAAGTGCTCAGCAATTGCAACTTGACCCTAGTTCAAGCTCTGCATGTTTTAAGAAGATGAGATTTTGATAGATATGCAAGTAGAATTGTTAAGAGAAGAAGCAAGGATCCACTCAACATTAGTTGATATACAAAATATGATCCTTCCAGTTATGGATTCTATGCAGAAACACATTGTATATTCAAAGACCCTGATTCAGGATAACAACTTCTCTATTGCTAACCACATGATTGAATTATCAGCAGAAGTGCAAATTGCCATTCATACATGTAAGGTATTACAAGAAAACTGGGATAAAACTTTGGCAATTATCCTCAAGGAACACTCTAAATTCCTATCTCATTTTGGTGTCTCCATGTAAATATGTTGTAATAAATCTTTGGCATTACTATCAAAAAGGGGGAGATGAGATATGGGAGAAAAGTTAAAGGGAGAGAAGAGAAAAATTACTAGGGAAGATATGTTATTGTAGGAGATATGCTATTATATGTACATAGTAGATCACATAGTATGGGGGAGAAATATGCTATGGTGAACAAATACTCTATATATACTTACAAAGATCAATTTTGAAAAATCTCAAAAATAGACCAAGCTAGCATCACATGGTGATGAATACAAGGTATTTAGTTTTGGGCTAATAAGTGTTTTTTTCACTAATGCCAAAGGGGGAGATTGTTGACATATCAGTCAAGTTTGTTATTAGTGACACACACTTATTCAAATTTTATATAGCTATCAAGTTCATAGAACAATTTATAGTGTTTGTCATGAAATTCAGTAGCCACTGAGTTCTATAGTTGTTACCAAGTCTTTTGGACTAATTCTAGTGGTTATCGAGCACATTCAATTAGTGTGAAGTTCAGCAATTCAAATTGAGAATTTCAGTGTATACGAAGTTTATCAATGGTTACTGAGTTCACAGTTCATGCGATGCGAAGCCTATGTTTACCAAGCATTGTAGTATCTACTGAGATCATAGTTCAGGTTGTTGGCTCCTGATTTAATGGTTTTGAAAATAACCAAGAAACTAGATGAATGCATCTAAGGCTAGTAAATTCCTATGATAGATACACCTGACTACAGTCTTGGGCCAACTATAAGGCATAACTCCTTCTTCACTTTAGGCTCTCCAAAACCTAGGCAGGTGAACCTCAGATCCAATTAATATGGTATCAATGCAAAACATATTCCTGAATCTATTCAAAGTAGATAAAAGCCCTTATTTCTCCTAATAACCTATGCAATAACAAAGAAGTGTAGTAGCAAATTATAGCTCTATGAAATGCACAAGATGAGTGAGGGCATTCTATTATAGCTCTTCAACATAAAATGTAAAGATGATTTGATTTTATGTGGGTGGAGAAAGCAAATGAAAACCAAGTATAGACAACAAACTAATGATCCTATAGGTGATCAGTGCTTGATCCATTTGGCAATTCATGAATCTCCCTCATGCATTTTGGATATCTGATACTTATTCATATATTTAAATATATGATCTATTCATTCACCTTGTAAATAGACATCAATGTTTGATCTAAATCTCATTCTTACTTGATATCCTCCTCAATAAACCTACAACCCTCTTGAACCTCTAAAGCATTTACATAATTCCTTGAATTACAAGCAATAATGAAGCAACATACAGCCTTAAGGGACTTCACTTATGATCTAGGCTCTTTGTTCAAAGACCATAAAATATCATAGCTCAATTGAGAAAGGAGACAAGATTTAAATTGAAACTAAACACTTGTTCCTTGTATTGATTTCCTTGAAATAATACATAAAAATGCATTAACTTAACTCATAAAAAACCTAATAAACCAGACTATTCAATGAACAAATGCTATCATACAAGAGAGAAAATGGTGGGAATTAGAAGCTGATGGGATGGGAAGGGGTTATCACATCCAAAGAAAAAGCTTCATGGTCTAGAACCAGCACATCCCAGATCTTCCATTTAGAGTTCATCAATTCCAGGACTAGTTCAACTAAATGCCTTCATTCTAGAGAAACTTTTCAAAATTTTCAACCTCCTAAAATGAAAGAAAGAAAGAAAGATATAGAAAGAAGTGAATTCCTAGATCTATTATGCAACTAACATCTATCCACTTGAAATTCAATCTCCTACAACTAAATCACCCCTCTCTTCTTTCTACCACACATTGATCTAATTTGGTTTCATCATTGCTTTGTAACTGATTTGCAAAATATCTCTTGCTAAATGATGAAAACCTTTGTATTTTCATTACCTTTTAACCACATTCAGATCATTACCTTATTAGAAATCACAACTAAACTTTGATACCTGAATGTAGTTGCAAATTGGGAACCTGATAAAAAACCTCTTATAGCTCAAACAGACTGCTTCCTATGTAGAAACTAATTGCATAATCAAAAAATTTAGATTCTCCTGATTTCGACGATATATAATACTGTATATTTTTCTTATCGGGAACCTCTAGAAAGCCAGTTTGAAAATGTTCCCCTCTACTAGAAAACTCAAGTTTGCATCCTTGATATTTTAAATTTCAAAAATTAAAAATGTTCTAATGTCTAAACTTTAGCAAAATGACCTTTTTGAATTTAAAACTCACTGATACTACAATTTCTTATCAAAAAATAATTAACACTAATTATTTTTTATTTCTATCAAATTTTCCCACCCTCTGAATTTGGGTCAAACTAGGTTTGATCGAGTGCCACATGTCACTTCCTGACTAGTCAACCACTATCACCAAGAACCACTTGTCATGATTTAATTGGCTTGCTTTTTGTATTTCCATGTCATCATCTCCCTTGACCTGGTGCCACATGTCGCATTACCACTTACCGCATTCCTTAAATTTCTTGCATCTTAAAATAGTGAGTAAGTGCCGATCGTTGATCAAGATGAGATCAACAATCATATTAGTTTATTATTTAAACAAAGTCCAGTCAGCTATACTGACCAATAGGAAGCCTTTATATGAGTTTGTGCCTCCTAAAAACTTCCATTTCTGTAGGTCCCATATCTTTTTCTAAGTGAGCGGGTGCTTGATGTCATTATTTCCATGTGTCAAGCTGGTGCATTGCCACTTTCCTTATTGAATGAAAATCTCCATATTGTGGGATTGCGCTAGCTATTTATCTTCAAAAGATCAATGGTGGTAATACTGGAATTTTTTAAACCTTGTAGGATGGGAAAAGTGACATTACCATGGACATGTGTCTACATGGTGCATACCCACTTTATTTAAACTTCATTCAAGTTCTCAATGCGAGCAAGTGCCCTTCGTTGATCAGGACAGGATCAACAATGTGAAACAATTCTACATTTTATGCTCACATCATCCACTTGGACCAATAAAATGACTCTTTTCAACCCTCGTGCTCTAACCAACCTGACTACTACATTTATTTCTAAGGTTTCTGCACCCATAGCACAAATATTTCCAGCTAAGCACATGTGGTATACAATATGGCACGACTCAATTTTCTTTCCCAATCTTGGCCCCACTATGACACATAGCATGAAGGTGAATTCTTGTATTCCTTAAATTTTGAGCAGTTCTTTATTGTGGGCTTGCGCATTTCGTCGATCTTGTTTAGATCTATGGTGATTAAAAATCTTGCATGATTATAATATCTAGTCAACTAGTTAGACCAATGAGATGCTTTCTCTATACTCCAACTTATTTGACAAGTACCACATAAGAAAAGTTGTTATTACCTTCTGAGAAAGGCAGGCCCATGATGTCACACTATGTCATGCATCACATTGGCACTTCCCCACAATATATAACATTCATGCACTTTGTTATTGCGGGAATACGATAGCCCTTCATTCTTGCAAGATCGACGATCAAAAACTCTAAACTATAAAATAATACCTTCATTAAATAATGAGCCAATGATATTTCAAGAGTTTCAAGACATGTATGAGAGCACTGACAACTTTGCAAAAATATCTAACTAGCTCTGACCACCACGAACCTTTTGTGATGCACTGAGGCTGGAACGTCAAGAAGGGCTATGTGTCATCATAGTGCATGACCGCATTGCTTAAAAGCCCTACATCTTCTTATTGTGGGAATGTGATGCCCATTAATCTGATCAAGATCAATGGTCACACAAAATTTATGTTACATAGGACCTTTTCTCAATAAAATAATCAAGCTCAATGAAAACAAAACACAACTAATAAAGGCTTAAACAATATTTTAATGAAATTATGCTTGCACAAGCCCAACCTTAGGTTAAAATGATATCCTTTAAAAATCATTTTTCTGAAAAATTAATTTTGAAGATTTTCAAACTAGGGTAAAATAAAATAGGGCACTAAGGTTTCTGAGAAATTCTCTGAAGATAAACCTTGAGAATTTAATAGAATTTCAAAGAGACAAAGACTAGGCCATGAACTAGGGCAATCTAAGGGTTTGAAAAATACAAAGAACAAAACCCTAATTTGCATGACATAAGGACTCAAATGATTTTTCACTAAATTTTTAAAAAAAATTCTGCATTGTGAAATATCAAACCATCACAGGTGATGTTAACTGAGCTACTTCATGGTAACCAAGTTATTTAGTGTTTGCCAAGTTGCACAATACCTACCAAATCACTAGTGCAAACTAAGTTCAAGACTACTTGAAAGTGATTAGTATGGACTAAGCTTCTATGTCTACCAACAACATGATGATGTCAAGTAGTGACAGTGGATGTCGAGTATTAGAACCTCACTGAGTTCGTCTTTAGAACTTGAGTATCTTCATGTGGGCTAACTTTGTAATATTTGTGTTAACTTGTGTCATAGTTGACTTTGTAATCTTGTAAATTGGATTGTTATATATATGTGATTTATTGTATCATATCCAATGTAATATGTAATGGAAAGTAATGATTGTGTAATGCAAGTGCAAGAATGCGAATGTGTAAGCATATGTATTGTGAATGCAACAAATAAAGAATTGTAAAGGCCATATTAGTAGAAGGAGCAGCAGTGACAAATCTATCATAGAAAGTGATCAATACACTAAGGAATCTCTGTCAAAAAACTCAGTTGCAAATTAGAGACCTACTACTTCATCCTAACAAGTGAACCAGTCAAAATCCTCTAACAAGGTAGACCTAACAGACTTTTCTAAATCTCTTTACCAAGTGCATACTTCTTTTTATGTTTGTAAATCCTCTCACAAGGTGGACCTAGTAGTACTATTTGCTCCTAATAGGGAAGCTCATCAAAAGTGATCAATGTAAGCCTTAACAAGCCAACTTTATGCTACAATACTAAAATTTGTGGGTATCATCCCCATCCCAATTTTACTTTCTATTTGGAAGGTTTTTGGGTCACCAAATATTTGTGTTCAAGTGTTGTGGATGCTTTCATGTTTTCAATTTCTCATGCATGTAATTAGATTAGATGTGATGAATTAAGTGCTAATTGATTTAATGGATTAAGAATTGAAAATTTTTATTGTTTTAGAAGTTATTGATTCACCCCTCCCCTCTCAGTAACTTAGCATGTTCTTGAATATTTCCAATAGTACTTACATCAATGATAGTAAGCACCAAAATGAAGACATCTCAACTTATTAGAAAGACAAGAAAAGAATTGAAAATAAGTAGAAAGTCTCTAATGAGATTCAGTGGAATGCATGAAAGAGTGGAAGATCCAAATAAAAAATGAGGCATGCAAATTTTCTAGTAGACTACCATGAAAGGATAAATAAGTTGGTGAAGCTTTGAAAATGTTGACTAAAGGTTTTTGGAAAAATAATACATGAGTCTCTATTAATCGAAGAGATGTTGCAAGGAGGATTGGTAGTTGAATCCATGATCAACATTCAAAAAAGATTTTGGATACAAATCAAACACAATTCTTTTCAAAATTTAAAGGTATGTATCCTTAAATTAAAATTAGTCAGCACTTTTTTTAAAAGGGTAAAAGTTGTTATGTGAATATAAATTATACAATCACTACTTTTTGTTGTAAGGTACATATATAATCTTTTAACCATTTTGATGTTTATAGGCATATAATTGAGCCACCTAAATCTTCAAGGAAATTCATCTTTGTTAGATAATTGAAGGATGAGGGAGAGGGGGGGAGGGGTGAATCAGTTATGTCTTGTTATCCTACAATCACTTCAAACATTTTAAGTACCAATAAAACTTCAATAGAAAGTAACTCGATGATGTAGTTAACTTCACAATTAACTCTTATGATGAATTTACACCAAACTATTAACTCATTGTCTCTATTTATATTACCAAATGTCAGAATTATTACTTTCCTATTAACTAATGTTATTGAGTTGTAGTAAATAAGTAAATATCATGAAAATCAACTTGCAACATAACAATATTCACACATTTGACACCAAGATTATTAATGTGGTAACCCCATAAAGGTAAATATGTTGAAAATAGATTGATACAAGTATGAGAATGTGTTTCAATCATTATTTTTCATTGATGTCAAACCTGCTACTTGCTGGTAAGAAAATTGCTTAGATGATTTGAGTACTATCATTTGTTTGATTGATGAAAATGATTTGATCAAATGAGTTAACAATAGAACTTAGAGGAAAGTTTGAGTTATGATATGGAAAAGGAGTACAAAGATTAGTTAAGATAGTGATATTATAGTGCATTGATTATCTACTTAAGGTTAAAAAGGATGGATACATTGATTAAGCTCAAAAGAACAAGTAAAATGAATTGTGTTTGCCAAGCTAAATAATCAACATAGTAGGTGCCAAGAAAAGTTAGTGTAAGTTGAGTAGAAAATTAGTTGGAGCTAAGCAAAGTTAAATTTTAGTGCATGTTGAGTGATATAGTGTTAGCTGAGTAAAGTTTAGTTGATGCCAAGCACTAGTAAAATTTAGTTCGTGCCAAGTGATTTGATAGTGGATGTCGAGCAATGAAATATTTGTTGAGCATCAAAAGAAAGTTAATGCTGAGTGTCAACATTGTGAGAAAGATAATGAATTCGAAAAATCTGAGCCAACAAGTTTGATTTCTTAGATTGTGTAAAGCATGTGAAAGATAAGCTTGATGAGTTGGTGGCACAAAATTCAAGATTAACCATTTTGAGGTGAATTCAAAGAGGATTGAAGGAGAAGTTTCTAGAAGGGAATATAATAAAAATATGGGTAGATTCATTGAATCCTACCTAATCCAACCTAACCCTAAAATGGATGATAGAGGATGAATGACAAAAGATCTTAATTTTCTATTTATATAGATGGTTGGTCAAAAGCAAAGGTTGTCATGTGTGAGAACCCAAAGAAGACAAGGAGTCTATGGTATTGGTTCATTTAGTGACCAAAGAGAAGAGACTGCTATTGGCAAGAAAATAAAGAAGGCTAAAGGGTGTGGATGCTTGAAGGGTGGACAAGTTATCAGAGTTGAAGTGTGTGAAAACAAAGTAGAATGGAGGACTGAAAATAGAGATATGTAATCTACAAAGTGTGTTGTAAGTTTTTATCAAATAAATCCTTATTGTTACTTTCTAATCATTGTATCAGTCTAGGGTAAATCTTTTAGATTAAGGTTGACCTAATAGTCACTTGTAAATCCTTTAACTAGGTGATATTCCAAGTGAATGATCTAAAGTCCTCTAACAAGGCTCACTCCTAATAGGGTGATTGAAATCCTCTAACCAAGTCACATTTAATAGTGTGTATTATAACCTTTAATAGGGTTGGCCTGTCATAGGGCACCACTTGAGAAGAGTGATAATGAGTAGCATGTTACTGGTGGTTTTTCTCAAATTGGGTTTCTATGTAAAATCATTGTGTCAAATGTGTTATTGAATCTATTATGTTTCATTCTTACATTTTTGCAAAGTTGATTTGACAATAACCTACAAATTTTAAGTGATTGTATGATCTAATGGATGCATGCATGATGAATATGTTTATGGATATGGGTTCACTAAGCTATGAAAAGTTTTATTTGTACATCTAGACCTTGGATAACTAATTCAACCCCCTCTTAGTTATTCTAAAGAATTCCAACAATTGGTATCAAAGCCATCTTTTTAAGAGGACTAGTTTGAAGGTACTAGAAGCAAAAGATCAAGATGTCAAAAAGAGAGGTACCCAAGCTTAATAGAGATAACTTCCCTGCATGGAAAATTTTAATGGAGCTACACCTAAGAGGTCTTGGAGATCATGCATAATCTACCATAGATATTGAGCATGTTGATCCTATTGGAGCCCTAACTACTGAAGATTTGAAAAAGAAGAAAAAACACAACCACACAATTTTGGAGATTGCCTCTACCCTAAGTCATGCCATCTTCAATGATAACAAGGGTTGTGATAGTGCAAAGAAAATGTGGGATGTTCTTCACACTATCTATGGAGGTGATGCAAATGTTTTAAGAGCCAAATTTGAAAGTCTTAGAGGTAAGTTCAATGATATGAGAATGCAAAAAGGTGAGAATGTTGCTCAATATTGCTCTAGGATAAAGGATGTCATTAATGCAATAAGAGGATCTACTGGTAAGATACATGATTAGACTATACTAAGAAAAGTTTTGAGAACACTGCTGCCCATTTATGCTATTAAAGTTTCTGCAATACAAGAATTGAGATGTGTACTAGGTTCTAATCTGACTCTTGAAAGTCTAGTGGGTAGGCTCACTTCTTTTGAGCTATCTAACTTTGATAATTTCAAATCTGATAATGTTGAATCTACTTTGTCATTGAAGGAACCTAATGAGAAGAAGAAGAAAAAGGTAAAATATGTGAGTAAGGGTGCTCCCCTTAATACCATAAACCATAATAGAAAAAAAAAGGAACAATAGAAAATGTGAGAACAAAATATGGACTTCTTATTAGCACTACAACTGTGGAATTATAGAATTCACAAGTACAATATGCTAACCCACATGGGCACCTTTATTACAATAATCTACAAGACAAGCTGTGAACTATCACCTAGAACTATTTTAGAGAATGTTTTGACCTTCCTTAAATAGAAAATTTTATGCTGCCTAGGAAGGTTCTAGACAATGAAACTTAATACCTAGGACCAAAAAACCCTAACAATATATATAGAGACAGTCAAATACATCTTTAATGTGAGCAATGTTTCTGGATTAGATTGTGTGAGTTTTTTTAGCATCAACGTTTCGGATCATACTACATGATCCATCATCAGGATGAGAGAGCATCAGAATATGAGATCATATTCTGATGCTCTCTCATCCTGATGATGGATCATGTAGTATGATCCGAAACGTTGATGCTAAAAAAACTCACACAATCTAATCCAGAAACATTGCTCACATTAATAATGGATTGTGAAAATCTGATTATGTTAAATACATCTTTGACAATTATTTTAGATATTTCAAGTGGCCCAACTTTAGAAGGCCATAACTCTTGAACCATTGCTCCAATTGGCTATTATAACCACTTTTTAGAAATGCCAACTCCTAATCTACGAGTTCAAAATTGCACAAGCACTCTTCCATCAAGTTTTTAGACCTCATCTGGGCACTCTAAGGCCTCCAACAGTGAGCATGAAGATTTTTCTTCAAAACTTTTCACCAAAAATCCACAATAACTTCTCCAATACTTAAGCTTGAGAAATGAGATTTTTATGGTGGGCTTATAACTCTTGAATGGACCTTCATATAGAAAATGAGAACATTTTGAGCCTGTATGACAAACTTACCAAAAATAGCAAGTTTCTATAAATAGTAACCACCATGTCTACTAGTCCTTATTAAAATAGAAAAGACTGAAAATAAAATATTTTTGGGTGATGCAAGATTGCTTTTACACCCAGGATGCTCCTACATCAATATGTTTCTAGTAATAGTGATATAGATGAGGAAGATGTAGAATAACTTGTAGCACTACTAGCAATGGGATTTCATAGAGGTAAAAGAAAATTCAAAGGTAAGTTACCTATCATGTTTTTGAATTGCAATGAGGTTGGTCATATTGCTGCTAGATGTCCAGAGATGAAGAATTATAGAGGTGGAGACAAGTACACAAGTAGAAGATATGAAGACATCAAAGATTACAAAGACAAAGACAATAAGTCTTGCTACATTGTTGAAGAGGAAACTAAAGAAGGATCAAATGATCATGATGATGAAGTTTTGTATGTTGTAGTGAAGTATGATTCTAATAAGGATGAGGAGACTGCACTAGTGTCTTGTATAAACAAGAATGATAGATGGATCATTGACAATGGGTGTTCACATCACATGACTAGAGATAAAAGTAATTTCATTACCTTGAATTATTATGATGGAAGTAGTGTAAGCTTTGGTAATGATGCACCCTTTCTAATAAAAGGGAAAAGGTTCTATCAAGCTCAGAAAAGATTTTATGTGACAATGCTTATTATGTTGAAGGACTTAACTATAATTTTTTGAGTATGTCACAACTGAATAGTTCAAGATGTAAAGTTGAGTTTGAGAACAAGATTGCTAAGATATATGATACTGATGTAACACTAATTGTAAAAGGTGGTCAAACTAAAGGTAATCTATTCTACCTTGATATGGAGGATGCTACTTGTTTAGTTGTAGAATTTGATGACCTATGGTTGTGGCACAAGAGGTTATGTCATGTTAATTTTGATAACTTGGTTAGTATCAGTAACATGAGAAGAGTTAGAGATTTGCCTAAGTTGATGAAACCTAACAATATAATTTACAAACAATGTCAATTTGGAAAAATGACAAAGTCAAGTTTTAAGAGTAAGACTTATACCTCTAATGGAATATTAGAGATTGTTCATGCTAACTTGTGTAGATCAATTGATGTGCAAAGCTACAAAGGAGATAAGTACATTATGCTATTTGTTGATGATTATTCTAGAATGATGACAATTATGTTTATGAAATAAAAATCTAATGCTTTCCAAATGTTTAAGTGGTACTTAGAAAGAGTTGAGAAGGAAAAAGGTAAAAGTTTGAAAAGTTTGAGATCTAACAGAGGAGGAGAATTTACATCAAATGAGTTTGAGATATTTTTTAATGATAGAGGAATCAAAAGATAGACATTTGCACCTAGGACCCCTCCACAAAATAGAATTTTTGAAAGGAGGAATAGATTTGTAATGGATTGTGCTAGGACACTCATGATGGAGAATAATGTTTCTTTGAATTACTAGAGAGAAGTTGTAAGTATAGTTGTCTATACCTTGAACTGTGTGCAATTCAGGAAAGGTACTCATTTAACACCTTTTAAACTATGGTATGGATACTCACCCAATGTAAAATATTTTAAGGTAAAGAGTTAGAGATTTTCCTAAGTTGAAGAAACCTAACAATATAATTTACAAAAAATGTCAATTCGGTAAAATGACAAAGTCAAGTTTTAAGAGTAAGACTTATACCTTTAATGGAATATTAGAGATTGTTCATACTAACTTGTGTAGATCAATTGATGTGCAAAGCTATAAAGGAGATAAGTACATTATGCTATTTGTTGATGATTATTCTAGAATGATGACAATTATGTTTATGAAATAGAAATCTAATGCTTTCCAAATGTTTAAGTGGCACTTAGAAAGAGTTGAGAAGGAAAAAGGTAAAAGTTTGAAAAGTTTGAGATCTAACAAAGGAGGAGAATTTACATCAAATGAGTTTGAGATATTTTTTAATGATAGAGGAATCAAAAGATAGACATTTTCACCTAGGACCCCTCCACAAAATAGAATTGTTGAAAGGAGGAATAGATTTGTAATGGATTGTGCTAGGACACTCATGATGGAGAAAAATGTTGCTTTGAATTACTAGAAAGAAGTTGTAAGTATAGTTGTCTATACCTTGAACTGTGTGCAATTTAGGAAAGGTACTCATTTAACACCTTTTAAACTATGGTATGGATACTCACCCAATGTAAAATATTTTAAGGTATTTGGAAACAAATGTTATATTCTCAAGAATTTTAGGAATGTTAAACTAGATGTAAAAAGTGAAGAAGGTATATTCCTTGTCTATTCCACAAGAAGTAAAGCTTATAAGTATTTAAATACTAACACTAACAAGGTTGTAGGAAGTGCAAATGTGAAATTTGATGAATATATAGAAGTACATGAGGCTGAACCTATGAAGAAACTAGAGGAATAAAAATCATTTATATATTTTTATGAAGGTATTCTTGCTAATGAAGATGCCATAAATCAAATTGCAAATCAATAGCAAGTTTCAGTGGCTGCCAAGTCACATACTATGAATGTCAAGTTGCATTCAGGAATCGAGCTGCATTCAGGTGTTGAGTTACATAATGAAGTTGAGGCACACTTTAATTCTGAGATTAGTGTACATGAAAGAGATGTTGAACTACCTGATAGTGATGTACATAGTCATTCAAAAGTTGAGAGACAAAATAAGGAAAACAAAATAGAACCAAGATTGTCAAAGTATGTCAAGAGACATCACCCTGCAACACAAATCATTGGGGATAAAGATGCAAGACCAATAATAAGGAGAAAGTTGAGAAATGATGCATATGTTCTTAGCATACATGAACCTAAAATAGTGAAAGATGCCTTAGAATATTGGACTAGAGTAAAGCCATGAAAGAAGAGATTGAAAAAATTAAGAAAAATAAGACATGGACTCTACTTCCTAGACCAAAAATGTGATTAGCACCAAGTGGATGTACAAAAACAAGTTAGATGAAAATGGTGAAGTCATAAGGAACAAGGAAAGATTAGTTTGTAAAGGATATGCACAAGAAGAAGGGATAGACTATGGAGAAACATTCACTTATGTTGTAAGATTGGAAGGAATAAGAGCTCTTCTTGCTTACCCTACATACAAAGGTTTCAAAGTTTATCAAATGAATGTTAAATCTATATTTTTGAATGGTATATTGGAAGAAGAGGTTTATATAGAACATCTAGAAGTATTTGTTGATGCTAACAATAAAAACATGGTATGTAGACTAAACAAAGCTTTATATGGTTTGAAGCAAGCACCAAGAGCATGAAAGGCTTCATAATTATCTTGTGAGGATTGGATTTGAGAGGACTGGTGATAATAAAAATCTATACTTGAAGATAGAGAAAGGAAATTTATTTTATTATCTAGAATTTCTATTGATGATATCATATTTGGAGGTCAAGATACTTTATGAAAAGCTTTTGCAAATGAAATGAAGAAAGAATTTGAAATGTCTATGTTTGGCGAGATCAAGTTCTATGTAGGTTTGCAAGTATATCAGATGAAATATGGTATATACATTACTCAGTCAAAATATTTAAAGGATATACTAAAAACTGTTGGATTTGAAGATTCCAAGCCAATAAGCAGCCTATGGTGATAGGACATAAATTGTCAAAGAATGATGATTTAGCTAAGGTGAATCAAACATTGTATAGTTCTATGATTAGAAAATCACAATATGTAGTACACAATAGACCTAATATTGCATTATTTTTTGAGATAGTTGTAAGATTCTCTGATATCCTAGGGAGAATCATTTGATGGTTATTAAGAGAATAATGAGGTATCTGAAAGGCATAGAAGACTATGGTCTATACTATAAGAAAAATGAGAAATTTGAATTGAGAGCCTATATTGATGCTGATTGGGATGGAAATATTGATGACATAAAGAGTAGTAGTGGAGGAGAATTTTTCTTAAGAAAAAGGATGGTTACATGGACTAGCAAGAAACACAAGTACATATCTCAGTCTACTACTAAAGCT
This sequence comes from Cupressus sempervirens, assembly GCA_028749045.1. NCBI lineage: Eukaryota > Viridiplantae > Streptophyta > Pinopsida > Cupressales > Cupressaceae > Cupressus > Cupressus sempervirens. Next base: position 195,007,346 of record CM053783.1, on the reverse strand, counting down.
GAATATGTTGCTATTGCAATAAATTATACAAACATTGTATGGATCAAACAACTACTCAACAGTATGAAGGAGGAAATCACTAAACCTGTGATACTTTATTATGATAATACAACTACTATAAATATATCAAAGAATCCTATGATGCATACAAAGACTACGCACATTGAAATCAAGTATCATTACTTGAGAGAGTTAGTTCAAGATAAAGAGGTGAAGATAGAATATATTAACACCAAAGAGAAAATAGTTGATATCTTCACAAAAGCATTACATAAAGATGCTCACATGTATCTAGGAGGTAAAATAGGGGTGATACCCCTATCCAAGGCTATTTGAGAAGCATGAGAAGTGCCTCACATCAAACAAGATGATTGACATATGTTACATATTGATGTAGTGGATCTTACTTTAGGAACTACCTAAAGTAATAAAAGAGCTAGAGCTACTAATCAATCACAAGCTAGGTGATAGAGGGAGAAAAAGAAAAAATTCATATCAACATATTAAGATGACAAGTCTTCAACATTTTTGTAAAAGAGGGAGAAAGACAAACAAAGAAAGGGAGAAATCCAGCAATCCAAAGAGGGAGATTATAGAAGATATAAGGAGATAGAAATCTAAGGGAGAAAGAAGATACAGATAGAAGAAACATGGATTATCTACTTAGAGGGAGATAGTGCTAAGGAAGATATAAGAAGTGATCAAAATAGAGTCATAAGGATGAGTTGATTATCTATTGGTCAGAACAGAAATTTATAGCCTATTCAGAAGATGAAAGTTGTTGATAGATGGAGAGATTTCAATACAAGGAATAGTTTCTTTTTGGTATTATTATTGGTAGTACTAATTAATTTTGGTTTTCCATCAATGAAAAAAAGGGATATTATTGAAAACAAATTGATACAAGTTTGAGAATGTGTTTCAATCATTATTTTGTCACTGATGTCAAACCTACTACTTGCTAGTTAGACAATTGCTTAGATGATTTGAGTACTATCATTTGTTTGATTGATGAAGAGGATTTGATCAAATGAGTTAACAATAGCACCTAGAGGAAAGGTTGAGTTATGATATAGAAAAGGAGTACAAAGATCAGTTAAGAAAGTGATGTTATGGTGCATTTATTATCTACTTAAGGTTGCAAAGGATGGATACACTAATTAAGCTCAAAAGAAAAAGTAAAATGAATTGTGTTTTCCAAGCTTAATAATTTGCATACTAGGTACTGAGATAAGTTAGTGTAAGCCAAGAAGAAAATTAGTTGGAGCTAAGAAAAGTCAAATTTTAGTATATATACTGAGTGATACAGTGTTGGCTGAGTAAATTTTAGTTGATGTTGAGCACCAATAAACATTAGTTCATGCTGAGTGATTTGATAGTGGATGTCAAGAAATGTAGTATGTGCCAAGCATTAGAAGCAAGTTAATGTCGAGTGTTAGGATTATGAGAAATATAATGAATTTGATGAATCTAAGCCAAAAGTTTTAATTTCTTTGATTGTGTAAACCATGTGAAAGATAAGCTTGATGAGCTAGTGGCACAAAATTCAAGATGAACCATCTTGAGGTGAATTCAAAGAGGATTGAAGGAGAAGTTTCTAGAAGGTAATAAAATGAAAAGATGGGTAGATTCATTGAATTCTACCTACTCTAACCTAACCTAAAAAATGGATGATAGAGGATGAATGACAAAATATCTTAATTTTCTATTTATAGAGATGGTTGGTCAAAAGAAAAGGTTGTCATGCGTGAGATCCTAAGGAAGACAAGTAGTCTAGGGTATTTCTTTATTCATTGACCAAAGAGAAGAGACTGCTATTGGAAAGCAAAGCAAGAAGGCTTAAGGGTATGGTTGCTTGAAGAGTGGAAACGTTATCAAAGCTGAACTATGTGAAAGCCAACTAGAATGGAGGACGAAAAACAAAGATTTGTAATCTACAAAGTGTGTTGCAAGTTATTATTAGATCAAGCCTTACTATTATTCTCTAATCATTGTATTAGTCTCAAGAAAATCCTTTGGATTAAGGTTGACCTAATAGTCATTTGTAAATCCTTTAATTGACTGACATTCTAATTGAATGATCTAAAGTCCTCTAACAAGGCTCACTCCTAATAGGTTGATTGAAATCCTCTAACCAAGTCACATTTAACAGTGTGCATTATAACCTTTAACAAGGTTGGTCTTTCATAGGGCATCACTTCAGAAGAGTGAGAATGAATAGCATGTTATTTTTAGTCTCATATTAGTTTTGACATTTGAGTGTCAACACACTTAACCAAATTCTCAAGATGATGCTGAGTATAACACAAAATTTGAGCTATAGTGTGTGTCGAGGCAAAGAATTACTATAGGTGTCAAGTGAACTTCAATTCCTGAGTGAAGTTCATGTGCCAAGTCACTATAGGTGTCGAGTAGAGTATAAATTTTGAGTGAAATAGAATTAAAATAGGAGCCAAGTGAAATAGAATTCCTATATGTGTCGAGCATCAACAACTAGTAAGTGCCAAGTAACACAGAATCAACATATGAGTTTGTATCTTCACAAACTCATATGTAAACCATTTTTGGAGTCAACATAGGATGAATCTCAAAGGACCTTGAAGATAAGATCAAATCTAAAAATTACCTATGTAATCAACATGTAGCCAATAAAAAAAATGGAGAAGGCATGCAACCAATAGAAAAAGTGCATGAATTAAGTGGGAAATGAAGAGTAAATATGGATCATAGATTCATACCTAACCCTAAATTTTTGAAATCTTTAAAAGGAGGAAAATACCCCATGTATGTGTGCAAGTGAGAAGTGTATGGGTGAACTATAGAAAAATTTAGAGGGGTATTTAAAGACTTAGAAGGAAGAGAAGAACAACATTGAAAAATTTAGTTGATCAAGAACAAAGTATCAGAGTTACAAAGAGTGACATATCAGATCAAGCAAGGATTAGAGCAGACAAAGATGAACAAGAATTTGGATTTAGAAATTGAGGATTGAAAGTCATCAAGTCAAGACTTTCTAATACTCTCTAGCAATTGTATTAGAAATAAAAATCCTATGCACTTAGGTTGGCTTAGCAGCCATTTGTAAATCCTTTAACAGGGTGACATTCTAAGTGAATGTACTAAAGTTCTTTAACCAGGCCTACTTTTAGTAGGGTAGTTAAATCCTTTAACTAGATCACTTTTAATAGGGTGTAAAGTCTTTAATAGGACATGCCTTTCACAATGCAGACCATTCGAAGTGGTCAAAAATTGTAACCTTGAACAACTACATATAGCTATATTTATACTTTGTGGGTATCATCCCCACCCCAATTTTACCTTCTTATTTTGGAGGGTTTTTGGCTTACCAAATCTTGTGTTATCTATTTTCATGCATGTCTTTTACTTACATGTTTATTAGATGGATTAGATGCATGTGAATGATTTCAATTAAAAGGTTTTAAAGTTGGTAAAATTAGTTACTTTTGATTCACCCCCACCTCTCAAAAGTAAATCTTCCCACTTGTAAATTCTAATAATTGGTATTAGAGTTAAGTTCTTACAAGGAAGAGCCTTAAAACTTGGAGAAAAGATCTAGAAATGAAAGTGTACAAACTTGGGAAGATCATAGAGAATTGGGCAATAGATATACAACTTGCTTTACATGCTTTGGAAGAAGCCAAAGAGGAACTAAGGAAATCCTTAAAGAGACGAAGAGACATTGCCATAACTAAGAATGATACACAATACAAGGAGATTAACCCCTCAAAATTGTTTACAAATGGAGATTCCAAAGAGTCACAAGCCATAATGGAGATTCCAAATGTAGCAATAGCAGACCTAATGGAGAATAATAGAGCTTAAACAGAAGAAATCAAAACACTCAATCTTGAACAAGAGTCACAAGCCACGATGCTCTATGAAGTGACTGAACAAAAGAAAAGACTTGTGGAAGATAAGGCTATGTGAAGAAGACAAGAGAAACCTTACCAACAGATTGGAAGAAAAGTCAATTGAGCTTGCAAGAATTTTAAACATGCAGTTAGACACCCTAAGGAAGATGAAGAATGCACATCATGAACTAAATATCAAGGATATTGAGATCTCTACACTGAAGATGCAAAATGAACAACTAAAAAATGATTTGAAAAGAGAGAAGGAAATTGTAGAGAGGTTCAACAAACCTAATGAGAAAATCAAGTACTTTGAGCAACTACTTAAATCACCAAGAGCTAGTAATGATACTTCAAGATTAGGATTCACTAGCACTGAACAAGGAGAGTCATCCAAGATAGAAAAAGAAAGGAGTAACAAAGGTAAGAACACTAAACCTACTTGTAATTTATATGGTAAAAAGGGACATACCTCTAGTGTATGTAGGAGCAAGAATACCCATCAACATGACAAACTTAAGAATGTGAGTTACTATCATAAGTGCAAAAAGAAAGGACATCAAGCACACAACTTAGGACTAGGACTAGTAGGACACCAAGATTTGAAGGTCACTGCTACAATTGAAAGAAGTATGGACATAGAGCTTTTGAGTGCAAATCAAAGCCTATGTGGACACCTAATCAACTAGCAAGAGAAAATAATGGACATACTACAATTGGGACTACAACACTAGGTATAGTTGTCATTACTGTTAGGAATATGGACACATTCCTAAAAATTGCATAATAACACATTTTAGAGGAAACTACAACAAATGGTTGAGTCAAACCACATGTTTTACTTTCTTAAAGACTGGTCATATCAATAGGAATTTTCCAACAAGGTCAAATACACCCAAACAAGAGATCAACAAAGGAAAAGAGAAGGTGGATGTTGAACACATCAAAGGAGAAATGAATAAGACATAGAAGAAGAAAGATGGGTGTAGCACATCAAATGAAGGGATCACTTCACCTAACAGGTCAAGTGATCATACTTTGTCAAACTAAACAAAGAAAAGGAATGAGGGACTGATTTACAAAGCTTTATCATACATAAATTCCTAAACAATCAAGTACTAAAAGGAAGTGATCAACATGAATAGAGATGCAAAGTTAAAATTTCAAGATTTCACTAGTGTTGTCGAGTTTCCATCAGAAGTCGAGTAAAATTCCAATACATGTCAAGTTGACTATAAAAAATAGTAGGAACTGAATGATTAATTGGAGCCAAGTTGGTAGTGGAAGCTAAGTAAAGAGAAAATTCAATTGAAGCTAAGTAAGTTATACTCCTATGGATACTGAGTGATGAAAAGCTAATGGAAGCTGAGTAATATAGAATCCTTCAGAAGCTGAGTGGATAGTTGTAACCTCACTAAGCATTAAATGTAGTAAAAATAGGATATATCATCACATTTTTAGTCTTTTATCCTCACTGCAAATAAAGACAAAAGATGAGAAAGAGCACAGAATGACCTCATAGCAAAGAATCCATTGTCTAAGCAGATTTCAATAGCATTTTAGCATGATTTCATCAAATTCAAGGTATTTACATTTGTGCCAAGCTATGCAGTTTCATATTTTCTTTATGTACAAACCCTAGATTGCAAAAATGGCTTCTAGCTCTAGGAAAACTCAAGAGAAGGAACCATTTGAGGTCCAGCTAGTATCCAATGAGGTGAAACAACCTGATTTATGTCCAATACTAGAGGTGGCATATAAGAATGACCCAACTAGAGCCCTATATATCATACCCCCTAAGGTGGTCATGGTTCAAGATGTAAGGAGATGCTACACTTGCAAGATTGGAGCCATAGGAGACATGGAAATGAGAGAAGTGTTGAAATTGATGAACAATCAACCCCACGACTCCCAAGAATCACCTACATGCAATCACATGTTATAGAAGAGAGAGGCAAAAAGCTATGGAAGTAAGAATTGCTAGATCCATAGATGAGACATTCTTGATGAGCAAAAAAGAGATTGCTATAATAAAAATTGAATTATCTCAAGTTAAAATTTACAATGAGAGATCATCCTTATAAAGGAGATTGAAAACCTAAAAAAGGTCTAACCTAGGTTGTATCAAAATAATTAATAAAAGAATTAACTATTAGATGCCTAAATTTTAGCTTAGGAAACTAGAGTTAATTAGGAAATATCTAATTACTCTAACACCTCCCCTTAAGATAAACTTAGGGAGTAGCTAAAAACCTAGAAACTACTACTGAAAGTAGAAATGGGTCCCAAAAAACAAAGCCTGATGAGGTACCCAAGCACAACCAAATCTCTATAAAGAGGAGAAATAAAGAAAACTTCATGGGAAAAACCCTACTCCAAAAAGAGATGGAAATAATGCTGAAAGAAACTAGTAAAAGACTGAAGAAGCCTCCAAACTAGGGAATGTCCCAAAAGATAGGAACAAAAGATGATCATGAAGAACATCACTGAAGCATGTAAAATTTTCAAAGATCTATTGAAAGATGACTGCTGGTTTGAAGAACCTCCACTGAAATAGAACTTGACCAGGTAGAGAAGACTATAATCTACATCAAATCAGGAGGCAAACAAGGGCAAACAACTAAACTCGAAGATACAGATGGCATCAAACACCAAAGCCTAAAGAGCTGATCAATCGAACTAAGGAAGCATGAGAAACAACAATAGAATTCCCTCCTAGTGTAGATAGGGAGAGGTGATAGGGAACTAAGAAAGTGGGCCAAAAGAACTGCATGTCAAGGAACCACGATCAAGATTCTAAAAATAGTACATAAGTGTGTACTAAGGTGATCAATCTCAGACAAATCATGAGGCTAATGTCATAGAAGGGACACTCACTTGGACAAAGGAAGATGACAAACAAAGGAAAAAACATCAACCCCCCCATGGTACTCTATCAGAGTAGTGCATGTACAATAAGGCACAAGATATAATAAATCCTAAGAATACAATAATCTATACAAGTGTCCTAAGATGACACTGCTCCAATTAGAGGGAAAAACAAGGCAAACAACTAAAATGAAAATATAGATGTAGTATGGAACTTTATCTCAATGTGTTTGTAAGAATGCATATGAATGATGTCTACAAAGACTAGAAGAGACATAAGACTAATAAAAAAGATAGTACAAGTCATAACGAATCATCTAAAGCAACAAAATTGATCCCCAAACTTGAAACAACTAGGATATCCACCAAAATGCAAAAAAGTAGAAGACTAAATAGAATGTTCCTAGAGCATAATCTAGAATAAAAACTAGCATCATTAGAAAGAGCGTGAAAACATCTTTCCAATGATATAAAGAAGTCCCAAATTGGAGATCAAATGCTCAAGATATGTCTCCCAAAGTGCAAAACTGTACCCCTGACTTTGATAGAAGAAAAAGCCATCAAAATAGAATCAAAATTGAAAACTACCTATACCACTATGATGGGCTCAGAACCAACTATCTGGTGATATCTTGTTTGCAAAAAATAGAGTCTGTATGCTTGAGATATGAACAAAAAACTAAAGATAGGTCCAAAGAGAGGCCAAGGAGGTGATAGGAAGTAGTGATGCAGTGCTGACATGATGTTATATTAGAAAATGAGAAGCCCAAAGTTGATGATCAAATGACTGTGGAGGCAAAAATTGCCATAAAATTGACCCTTGTCAGAAAAAATATCCGACCGCCTGAAACAAGTGCCAGAAAACTAAGGATTGGTGCCAGATTAAAACTAGTGGCCAAAAATACATGTGCCAAATAAAGATTTTTTTGGTGGAAAAAATTAGTATTTTCAAAGCACATAAAAAGTGTAGCACACAAGCCAAAAATAGTGTGTTTTTTTAGCTGAAGCCAAAAAAAGAGTTGCGGTGGCCATTAAATCGCACTATGAGTCTCAACCACCATAAAAAGCCAATCATAGAATACAGTCAACTCCAAGAAAAAAGCATCAAGAAAGCCAAAAAAACAAAGGCACAGGCTCATCCTTCATGCTGGGAAACCTCTCTCCAGAAGACAATTACAGCTTCCAAGTTCTTTAAAAAGCACATGCAAGGGTGATGAGGTGCCAAAATGGACCCCCCAAAAGCATGCGGTCTCCAAGATTTCACAAATCCAAGCTAGGAAGCTTTCTGTTCATTGAAGACCTCAATCCAAAAATCTTCAAATGACTTTGGTTGTAGAGGGGAGATGGAAGCCACAAACAAAATGCGGCACACAAAAAAACAAACTGACTAGCTAAAAAGCGAAATTGCTAAAGTGAGGATGCCTTGATTGTTAGCAGTGCCATTACTCTCAGGAGCAAGAGAGAGGAGAAGACTCATGTTTTCTACTTGTGCTATGAAATCCATAGAAAAAAATTCTCAAAAAAAAGCATTGCCCCAAACTTTAGATAATAATTTTCAAGAATGAAGGGATTGTGTAGTGGCCTAGACTAAGCTGGCCAATTTGGGCAGAACTCCAAAACTAATTACCAATCTCCAATCTCAACACACCAATCACTAATAGCCAATCTCAAAAAAGAAAAAATCATCTCATGCAAGATGAAGACTCCATCATGAGCAAGACTACATTCACCTTCCATCACAGGTAACCCTGCTAATCACTGGTAATCGATAGCAAAGAAGACCACCCAAGATGTTGCAAAAGTCACCTTCTCTTCCAAAATAAAGCCAACCACTCTTAGGGGTGGTAAAATCATGAAAGATTTGGAGAAAAATAAACTATAGTGGAAAATCCATAGAAACCACATCATCTCCCATAATCATGCAACAAATAACATTGGTAAAGCCCAATGCATAGTCCACCAAAGACGTGGTAGCAGGTGCTAGGTGCATAGACTGGAGTTAATGCCCAAGGCGATTGAAAGGAGTTGAACTACCAAAGAATGTCAATAACCAGCCAAAGTTTCTTCAAAAATTCTACTCCAAGCACAAAGACTCCACCAATTGCTCATGGGAATGGTGTAGGCTTTCCAAGAATGGGACAATCTTGTAGTAGTGATAGCCTACAACTTTTGAAATGGCCCCAAAAATTGTGATGGAGAAGATGTAGTGTAGGGGTGGGCTCGGGCAGCCTGCATGGATAAAGGATGCCATGTGGAGGAGAAATCATGCCCAATTCCACAAACCAGTGTTGGAATCAACCAGTAGTTAGAAGATAATTTGACATGGACTCAAATAGAATGCCCCCAAATCCACCAAATAGAGAAAGCCACGTGGACAATGGAGTTGCAGGGGTCTTAAAAAAAAGGTCATAGTCCTAGGAGAAATTGTACATGGGATAAAGCCTAAAGAGGATGTGGCACAAGGGCCAAGGCATAGTTGAGGGGGCTCCATAGAGTGCTAAACTCCATGTAAACAAAAAACTTGCAAAGTTCTAAAAAAGAACCACCTGTGGAATAGAGAGCCCAAGAAATAGTGCATAGACCAAGGATTGGCTAACCATGTCATAAAAAAATGACATGTCTTTGAAGCCTCATGGCAATCCAAAAATGGACCTAATGGATAAAATATTGTCCAATCTCCAAAAAAATGGCAGAGGACAAACTTCGGTAGAACACACATGTACCAGTGATGGTCCATCCAAACAAAGCAAGCTGTCTTAATTTGCATGCCCAGGTCACAACGACCTGGGTGCAAAAAAATTTTGCCTCTGATTTCAACAGCATCCAAATTAGACATATTTTATATGGAAATTGGAATTTTAAGTGCTCTGAGCTCAACGGTGATGTCCATTTTTTCTCAAAGTGCCTCAAAAATTAGTGTCCCCTAGATCCAATAAAAAATCCTCTTAAAGCTCAGATCTGAAAATCGATGCCAAATCTCTCAAGAGCAGAATAGGGGCATGAAGATCTAGAGTTCTAATACCATGTTAAAATTGATGAACAATCAACTCCACAACTCCCAAGAATCACCTAAATGCAAATATGTGTTACAGAAGAGAGAGGCAAAAAGCTATGGAGGCAAGAATTGCCAGATCCATAGATGAGACATTCTTGATGAGCAAAAAAGATATTGTTATAATCAAAACTAAATTATCTCAAGTTAAAATTTACAATGAGAGATCATCCTTATAAAGGAGATTGAAACCCTAAAAAAGGTCTAACCTAGGTTGTATCAAAATAATTAATAAAAGAATTAATTATTAGATTCCTAAATTTTAGCTTAAGCAACTAGAGTTAATTAAGAAATATCTAATTACTCTAACAAGAAGCATATGAAAAACTGTGTGAAAATGGAGTGTTGAAAAAATAGTACAAAATTGTTGAAAACAAGGGTTTGATGTGTGCCCTAGAATTCCTTATAGTATTCAAGACTAAATGGATCAGACTAGTGCTAAGCCAAATACATGATGGAAGTTTATGGTTGGAGGATAGCCCAATAAAAATCACAAAGAGAATTGTTCATAGAGTGATAGGGTACCCAATCCTAGATCGACCAAAGACACTTAGGAGTGATGCAAAGGAAGCAATTAAGAAAAGTACTGGTGCCAAGTGGAATAAGAGAGGGATGATAATTGATACCATTCAAGACCCTCTAGTTTATTTTTCTATTAGGGTGATTGCACATAAATTCTATCAATCTAGAAGACTCAATAGTGTGCCCTACATTGTAGTAGATGTAGGCTATAAATTGGTGAAAAAGGATCATACCTATGATCTTGCAAAACTAAAACTACAATAGATTAATGAAAATCTAGCAGCTATTAGGAGAACCAAGGGAGCACAATGCAAATTTGGTGCTATTTTTATTTGTATATTCATTTATGTGTAGAATGAGTTTCCTTCTTTTGGAAAAGTTGCATGGAAAGCTAATAGGTCAATAATAGCTCAAGTTAATGAATACATAGAGTAGATGGGAACCAATTTTGAGACATTAATGACTAGTTATTTTGAAGACTTCAAGAAGTCAATGAAAAAAAGGCTAAGAATTCTATTGTCACTAGTAGAGAAACATGTAAATGATGTTCTTTTTCTTGTAGACATTGACTATACATACATTCAAGCTACCATACCAAGAGTGAGATGGTTAAGACCTCTTGGTTATGAAATTAACATAGATGAAGCATCAACATCAATAATTTCATTACTTGTAGAAGAAATAGAAATGCACCACATTTTGGAACCTATGATGTGGTGAGATCAAAAGTGGATATGGAGATGAAGAACACCACCATATCGATAAAGAAGGATAAATTTGTCAAGAACTTAAAGGCCAAATTTGGTGAGGCCACTGCAGAAGAAGTAGAAGAAGAAGAAGGTGAAGATACTAAGGATGATGAAGAGGAACAAGTTCAAGGACCACTTTCTTTAACCCAAGCTATGGGGGAGGATGTAGAAGAGGAAGATGGTGCCAATCAAGAAGCACCCAAGGCTTAGCCAAAGAAAATAAAAGCTCAAAAATAGCTAGTTGCATAGCCAAAGGGGAAGATGAAGGCAACAAAGCCAAGCCCAGCCAAGCCAACAACAAGGGTAGATACCAGGGCTACAACTCAAGTGACAAAAGAATAGGAGAAGAAAAAGGAAACAAAGCAAGGAGGGCCTATAGAGTAGCAGAAGAGAAGAAAGTATGTTTCACCTCCTAAATTAGATGAAGATAGGATAGAGTCTGATGAAGATCAATTTAGATTAGTACGACATTATTCTACCACATCTAAATTAGAAAGTGTTTGCAATAACATTAGAGATAATGCAGACCTAACTAGTCTAAAGACTATTTATTTCAATAAGTTGTCAAAGGAACAACAAAACATAGTGGAAGAGTACATCTACACTATGATGGCTAAGTTCAAGACCACCCCACTTGAACTAGACAACTCAATGCCTAAGGAGCTAAGCTCACTAGTTGAAAATAAATGGCATTACTATCTTAAGATGGAAAAGGAAATAAGAGAGTCAACATTGGCTCATGTAATTCCAGACCTTACTAAAGGTCAAATAACTAAGGCTAATAAAAAGCACGGGAGCAAATTTGCACCCAAATATAGAGACTTTAGAATTTTGTAGAACCAAATAGAAGATGTGCAAAAATCCACACAAATGTGGAAACTAATTTATGGATTTACAGCTATAAAGGAAGGATAGGAAGACCCATTTGAGGGGAGAAATGATGAAGAAGAAGAAGAAAATAGGAACGATGAAGATGTAAAGAAAGAAAAAGAAGAAGAAATTGTGGAGAAGACACAGGGTGAAGAAGCAATAGTAGAGGAGCAATGCCAAGAACAAAATGTCCAAGACATCCAACTGCCACCACCAAGTCCTCCACATACATCACCTATAGAAATAATAATTGTAAAGGATATTCCTAACACTTCAAGTTAGAACATCAATCCACTTACTACAGAGGATCTCAAAAGGATCCTTCACCAAACTAAATTACAATCACAACTATGTACAAATCCAATTTTGGTGAGTGTGGATGAGTTGCAGAAGGCTATAGTACAACTCACAAGGGAGAAGGAAAACACACAAGAACTACATTCAAAACCTCCCATAGCTATAATAGATCAACCTAAAGAGCAAGAAACATAAGATAAAACTATTAAGGTTGATCATATAGTCATAGCAACAACAACTACCAAGGAGCCATCCAAGGAACAAATAGGACAAGATGTTCCTACTGCACAAAGACAAAGTGCATCTCCTCAAATTATCATTATTGATCAAGGTAGTAGAGAAGAGGAGAAAACCCCTAAGGAGTAGGAGGTAATAAAAACATTGGTGAACTTGCCTACCTTAGGGACTCCTATCAAAAAGTTGAGCACTAATGCAGTACCATTGTAGATTTCAGCACCAAGCTCGAGTTCAACCAAGGTTGCAAGGGTACTTCACTGTGGAGACCTTGCACTTGATGAGGAGATAGGCATACCTAGTTATGACTCTAGAACTATGAACCTAGCATAGATAAATGAAGTGCAAGAGGTACTACAGAGAAGGAAGAAACAAGAGATACTCATAAATGAGTATAGATAGAAGCAAGTACTTGTGGAAATCAAAGACATATTCCTTGATGCATTTAGCTTGCAAGTACCTAATGAAACCCAACCCATCATGGAACAATTGTCCAACATAGTGGACAAGGTACAAAATGAAGACCTTGATACTAATGTTAAGTTATTAAAATGGTCAAAAAAGAAGTTTCAAATGAAAGTCAATGAGAAAATATCTAGTAAAATAGCACTTTGACAAGTTGAATTGGCTAATAAAATTGAGAAAGTTAAAATAGTACTTGGGAATGTATTCTCATTGTACTCAAAATTGTGTGACTCATCATATTTCACACAAGAATCTAGCCAAAGGATATTGAGCTTGGAATGAAATCTCAAGATCTCTAGCACACAACTACCCTAAGATCTAGCTTAGAGTGAGAAGCATTTTGCAACCAGGCTTCACACATAGAAGAAGTTAGCTATATGGATAGTAGAAGAGGCCAATATTAAGGAAAAATTAATGTAGATTCAATCCTCCATTACTCCACATCTAGAAGTCCTACATAAGGAACATGACTATGTAGAAAACATTTTGAAGAAAGATCACAATATTTCTACACTATAAGGTCTTGTACATCTTGCAACAGAGACAACCATCCAGCACAAATCACTAGAAATAATATTGAAAAATCGGGATGCTTCTCTAAAGATTATCATGGAGGTAAATAAAACATTTTTGGCTAAATATTCTATTCACCCTTAGGGCCCTTTGACATCAATGTCAAAAAGGGGGAGACATGAACATTGTGCATATAATAAGAATGAAGGAGATACTACAGAGGAAACAAAGGATACAAATGAATACAGACTACAGAGAAGGCAAAGAGTATTAGATACATCATCATGAGACAAATTTAGCACAAGAGCTTTGGTTATAGAATTGGAACATTAGCTCAAGGGGAGTTACAAGATTTTGAGGTATATAGAAATTTGAACAAGTTTTTGAAGTTTTGTACATATGTCAAATAGAATATGTATTATGCTCATAAAGACTAGATCCATAATGTTTAGTTGAGTATTTTTTCCACTCATGTCAAAGGGGAAGATTATTAGTCTCAAATTGGTTTTGACATTTGAGTGTTAACACACTTAACCAAATTCTTAAGATGATGTTAAGTATAACATAGAAGTCGAGCTACAGTGTGTGTCAAGCCAAAGAATTACTATAGGTTCCAAGTGAAGTTCACATACCAAGTCATTATAGGTGCCAAGAAGAGTATATATGTTGAGTGAAATAGAATTACAATAGGAGCCAAGTAAAAAATAATTCCTATATGTGTCAAGCATCAACAACTAGTAAGTGTCGAGTAACACAGAATCAACATATAAGTTTGTATCTTCACAAACTCATATGTAAACTATTTTTGGAGCCGACATAGGATGAATCTCAAAGGATCTGGAAGATAAGATCAAATATTTTGCATTACCTATGTAATCAACATGCAACCAATAAGAAAAATGGAGAAGGCATGCAACCAATAGGAAAAGTGCATGAATTGAGTGGGAAATGAAGAGTAAATATGGCTCGTAGATTCATACCTAACCCTAAGTCTTCAAAATCTTTAAATGGAGGACAATAGCCCATTGTATGTGTGTGAGTGAGAAGTGTATGGGTGAACTATAACAAAATTTAGAGGTGTGTTTAAAGACTTAGAAGGAAGAGAAAAATAGCATTGCAGAATTCAGTTGATCAAGAATAAAGTATCAAAGTTATGAAGAGTGACATATCAGATCAAGCAAGGATTAGAATAGATAGAGCTAAACAAGGATCTGGATTCAGCAATTGAGGATTACAAGTCATCAGGTCAAGACTTTCTAATACTCTTTAGCAATTTTATTGGGAATGAAAATCCTATGGACGGAGGTTGGCTTAGCGGCCATTTGTAAATCCTTTAATAGGGTGGCATTCCAAGTGAATGTACTACAGTCCTCTAACCAGGCCTACTTTTAGTAGGCTAGTTAAATCCTTTAACTAGGTCACTTTTAACAAGGTGTAAAGTCTTTAATAGGATAGGCCTTTCATAGGGCATACCATTGGAAGTGGTCAAACATCATAACCTTGAATAGTTACATATTGTTGCAGTGATATTTTGTGGGTGTCATCCCCAGCTAGTTTTACCTTCTCATTTTGGAGGGTTTTTGGGTTACCAAATCTTTTGTTATCTATTTTCATGCATGTCTTTTACTTTTATGTTTATTAGACAGATTAGATGCATGTGAATGATTTTAGTTAAAAGGTTTTAAAGTTGGTAAAATTAGTTACTTCTGATTCACCCTCCCCCCCCCTCTCAAAAGTAAATCTTTCGACTTTTAAATTCCAACAATTACTGGTGGTTTTCCCAAATTGGGTTTCCACGTAAAATCACTATTTCAAATGTGTTATTGAATCTCTTTTATGTTTCATGCTCACATTTTTGCAAAGTTGATTTAATAGTAACCTACAAAGTTTAAGTCATTGTATGATCTAATGGATGCATACATGATGAATATGCTTTATGGATATGAGTTCACTAAGCTATGAAAAGTTTTATTTGTACATTTGGACCTTGGACAACTAATTCATCCCCACTCTCATTTATTCTAAATAATTCCAACAAAACCCACATGAGGACCGACAACCCAACAATTTCACTCTTCTAAAGTGAACTCTACTAGGAACCAACCTTGTTAAATGTTAAGATACATATTTTTAATATGACTTGGTTAGTGGATTTACATCAAAAAATCATCTAGACCTTATCACTCCTTGATCCTATCTAAAGAGTGGCCTACTCTAAAGGACTTACAAATATCAATAATCAATATTTCCATATAGAATTTTATTGTCATGCCCAAAATATATGGACAAAAATGCGCACAATTTTTTTTTTGACTACCTATCATTTAAGTGTGTTAAATCCTAACTAACCATCTTAATTCCATCGGCAAAACTACCTATATTCTAATATAACTTCAATCGTCTAATATTATGAGTTGGACATATTCCATAGAAATATTCATCACTTAACATTAATATCAAATGTGACTCATAGCCTAAGCCATAGTTATTACCTTTTTAAGCATTTACTAAGACAAATATATTTATATATACATATTATTCCTATGCATAACAATCCATACTAAGGCACACTCATGAACATGTTATCTTCTAAAATTACTCAATATTGAATTTAATCTACAATAGGTATATCTAAGGGGCAAAACCCATTCTATATTTAATCAATATACAAAGGTATCTTCTACTTTCTATATCCTAAAAAAAATACAAATGCTAAACATTTTTCTTATCACAATTATTACAACTACCACATCCTATCCAATCTAATCCTATACTAAACTTAAACCTGAACTCCACTAAATGTTATCTTAATTCCTATACACATATCTAGGCGTGGGTGGGAAAATCTATCAAATATGCTATATATATTCCTAGCTCATACTAGTCACCTATGAAGATGTAGGTGATGACAAGACTTAACTTATTAAAGTCTTTATTACAAAACCCCTTGCAACATGTCTTCCCTCCCTGCCATTCAAATTACTTCATGTTTGGGGTTACGTGCAGATTGGAGTTGATGAGACATCAAGCAACCCTTTCAAATCCACGTAAGCCTCTCAAGCCAACACAAATAGATATTTCGTACAACTTAGACACTGCACCAATTCCCATCCAAGTCAACTTCCAGCAAAACTCATAAATTGCTATAGTTGGGGCTCTTTCCTAGGCGAGATATCATGGGTAAAAAAAAAAGAGTATAAATAATACCATGATGAAAATTGCATGAGGACAAGGCGCCTATAGTACATGGTGGGTATTTTTTGACACTTGTCTGAATCATGATGAGATTTGCATAGGTATAGTTTATATATGTTTTCTAAGGCATATAATCGCCTAGATGTTTTTATTATTATTATTATATTCTTGTCTTAGTCATTTCTTGCTTGGTGGTAGATGAAAGGAGTGAACGACTAGGTGGGTTAAATAATGAATTTATTCTATTCATTAGCTCCAAATCTTAGATAATAGGTAATAGCTTGGATAAAATATAAGTTTTTTCCATTTATTGGGTTAGGTTAATTTAGAAGTTTGTAACTTTGTTTTTTCTTTGCTTGATTATTATATGCATATATTTCTTACATAGGGTCATATCATGGACCAGGGCCTAGTCTGACATTCATTTATTATGAAAGATTTAAAAATTGATTTCCTTTCTTTAGCTTGGCAATTCAAATTTATTATTTTATTTCAAGTCTATTTTATTTATTGTCTGTAATAAAAAGATTATTTTCTTAAGTTTCCCATACATTTTCCAGAATGTAAACATGCACCTACAAGTTCCATTTAAACTTTTCTATTTGACTAGCTTTTTCCATGCATTCTCAATAACTTTAAAAAATTGAATTGGTGTTGGTTTATAAATGCACCATACATTAACATTTTCTAATCTAATAAATAATCTTTCATAAATCAAACCACCATATTGCTAGTGAAATCATATTTCAAAATGGATCTCTAGAATTTTATTGTATCAACTAATCAAATACTTCATGTCATCAATCTCCATGATAGTAAGCTATCTTCAAAACTATTTCTACCAATTGCAAATTTATAACTACTCTTATTTCAACACTAGACTTCAAGCAACTAGAGTATTCTCATGCAAGATTTAACTAGAACTCAATTAATATGCTATAGAACTTGAGATGATAATAACACTTGACAAGGATAATCTTCCTATCAATATATCTCTTATATGATATCAATTTCTTTTGCATTCCACTTAAGAGAATCAAGTATTTTGAGTCCCTGATTGGTGTTACTATCCATAAATCCACAATATTATTACAATGAATTTATCTTCAGTGATACTCTCATGATACACAAAAGGTGGTGAAATCAACACATCATAATATACACAATGGAAATACTTTTACTACACATGAGCACTCACAACCTTTCCATAGACAATCAAACTAAGATAGTAGCTTTCTCTTACAATACATTTAGGCTCACATAACAAGATGGAGTTTTCTCCCTATCTCATCTCAATACAATATTGTCTCCTCCTCCTATGCACATGGAAGATAACAAGGACTCCAGTTTCCAAGATCTTTCTCTAAGAACCTGCAAATGCATCACAACAAAACAACAAGGACCATGGGTGTTTTCCACCCAACCATAGGCCTCAAAGAGACCACCCCCGCGCTAGGGGAACAAGGCTCAAACAAAATCCACATACACACTTGTAAGAAACATATACACCACATAACAAAACTGTAACAAATCCCATCCCAAGGGTATTTCACAAAGGCTCACCATTGGAACCTTGAACATAGGGTAAAGGTGGAAACACAAGGAGGTTTACCATTTCATATCATATTTTCCATAAAACTCATGCCCTTTTGGGGCTAAATCAACAAAATACAAGGCCCTTTCGGGGCTTCATAATATCATGCCCTTTCGGGGCTTCATAAATATCTTCCACCACACACAACCAACAGATTTAGCTTCCTACAAACCCATACTTCAGTTACTTCCTTCCTCACCATTTTTTTTTTTTTTTGTTCTTATCCTCCCCCAAGGAAAAATATGAATATGACAATGGCATACAATGGAGCCCATACTCCAAGGTCCTCAACTATGCAATCCAACTGCTGCATGTTCACCCTGGACTTCTCTTCCCTTCCCACAAGGGTGAGTGAAAGTCCCACACCCATAAGAGCACTCAATCACAACAAGAAAACAAAACCAAGTAGCAATAAAACAACAAATTTTCAAGAGCACATTACATTATCACAACACAATATCAACACCCATAATGCAACAAGGAAATAGATGAAATCCAAACCTCATACTCACAATACTCCACACAATACAACAAGATGCACAATGGTGTCACACTAATCTACATGGAATGAAAACCATTCAAAAACTCACATGAATGCTACTCCACAATGCAATGCAATGCATACCTCATTGATAAACTCCACACTTGCAGATTGGCTTAACCATGCTAAAAGAAAGGAAAAGGAAAGGAATCAAGTTTGAGATACCAACCTTGGTCCAAGCTAGGGTAAGGATGGTTGCAATAGAGATCCCCTCCTCTCCCTCCAAAACCTAACTGTCTCTAAAATTAGAGAGTGGCCAAGTGGTTTCTCATTTAGCCATACCTCTATATATATATCCTTCTCATTTTCGGATTCCATAAAGAATGTCATTTTCATGGGGTCTCCTAGGTCCACTAGACACCCTAGAGGTCATTAATAGCTCCCTAGCCTATAGTACTAACATGGGTGGGATTAATTTTAATCCCAACTTACCTTAAAGTTACTTTATGACCCTCCCAAAGCTAGGTGATTCAAACTTCAAATTCCCCAAGGTGATGACCTTGTCCTTTTACTGACTAAGGCAATAATCAAATTCCTCAATTGAGGCATTTATCACGAAATAAGGTGGCCACATGATCCAATGATGAATAACATGTCATATCACATAACAAGCACAAGTGTCAAGTGACACACACATTATATTAAAAAAAATGACTTGTTTTACTATACTACATGAACTAGGCTACTATGCACACATACAATTCACATATATGAAAAAAAACACATTACAATTAGGTTTGAATCTTTTCCACTGATTCAACCTTGGTTATGTCATGTTTGTAGTAGTTTGAGCCTTAATTCCCCTTTAACCCATGGTCAAATTCTTGCACACTAAACTCGAGCATCAGTAGTCCAAGAAAATCATATAAGCATATGTAAAATAAATCATTATCTCATTCAACATTAGACTTGCATATATTTCATCATCTCAAATTAACTTTCCCTTTCTTAATCATTTCAAATATAACCTTCAAAATATTAAAATATCAAAACTTACATATCACATTCGAAATTTGAGTTTCATACTTCATTCCTTATAATTACATTACTTCTTCTAACAATTTCCATGTAAAATGTTCAAAATACTATAAAACTAAAGTTTACTTATCAACATAAAATGGTCAATTTAATATTCTAAATAACTTCATATTCTATGACAAGATGTTGAATCCATAACTATTGAATCCCTAGGTATGCGGGTTAGGTCTCAATGTATAACAAAATTTATCTTTTAACTCTAATTTCCACTTCAACATTACCTTCTTATATTACAAGCTTTTCTACCATTCAATTTCTATTAAAGCAATGTCAATAGCTTACAACATGAAATAGAATCATTAAATGCATCAATTAGGTCATAATATGCAGAGGTAATTGCGGATCATCAAAATGCAGATATTAAAATGACATAACCCTATAGTCTTAAAAGTGTATCAAACATAGGATTAAAATCACCATAATGCAATTATCTCATTGGTACTATGATGAATTGGGTGAGGCCTCACATTCATAGACCTGTTAGGTCTACCCAGTTAAGATATTTTTCTATGAAAATTATTAGAAAGTAATAGTTAGAATGATCTATTAGGTTTAGCACTACCTTGGTCTCTTTCTAATATCTTCCTTATGGCCAATTCACACCTTTACTCTTTCACTTTGCAATTAACTCTACTTGATCTTCCTTCTCCTTTCTTCTTTTAATTTCCATAACTTTTCACTTTGATAGGGTTTCTCCAATAATTCCACCAATGATCAACAACATAATTAGCGACCAAAAAATTTCTCAATCATCTCCTTAAATAGTAGTCTCTTTGCTTCTAGATCCTTCTAATTTTTTTTACTTTACCACAATCATTGATCACATATTCATACCAAATATAATGAGTCTAGACACTCAAAAAATAAACCTTTCATAGAATTTTGTGCTCATCCTTATCCTTTGTTAATCTCCATCATCAAATCTTCATTGTATTTTTCTAGTCATAGATCTTGTAATAAACTGACTTTAGCCTTCAAACTTCAAAAGTATTCTTTATTTACAAAAAAATTCAGCCTCAAATCTTATCTTTATAAGCTTATTCTTCCAATTATTACTTGGTGAACATAAATTTTTACTTGGGTAATACTAAACTTGCTTGGTTAGCACCAATCTTGTTAACTTGTTTTGCCAATTGTTTAGTGACAATTGTAATAACTCGATGAACATTGTCTCCCTTCTTTCCCCTTCTCACTCGGTATAGCTTGTATAGTTCATTACATTACAAAATTACATGATTGTAAAATAATCAAACCAACATTACATTATCAGTGTCAAACTCATTCAAGTACCCATTGATTACCTTACAATTTGATACTTTTCCATCAACATACTTTCTTTAAATCTTATTCATCAATTAAATGATATGACACTCTATTAAATTGTCATAATATCTAATCAAATAAGACTTGACATCAATGACAACATAATAACTAATATGATTATTTTACATATATTCATAGAATTCTTAGTTACATCATTAGTTGGGGCTCATAATCTCCCCCTTTGGCATTGATGGCAATACATAACATATGATTTTACATTACAAAAAATTACATAAGATAATCAAATGTATGCATTGACAATAATACAACTATTCAATTCACAACTCTTCATGGTAAAGAGCTTCATCTAGGTGTACTCAGACCATATCTTAAGTAGTAACAATATTCTTCAATTTTTCTCCCCTTAGGATATGATCTTCTTCTACTCATAAGGTCCATCATTTTCTTTCTTTGCATATTCTCTCCACACTTAGTCTTTCTCTCCCTCTTTATTAATGCTTCTCCCAATGTCATTATTTTTATAGATTCTCTACATAGATTTTCTTCCTTTTACATTCATGCTCTCCCCCTTTGACAACAATTCCAAAGGTAACTATAAGTTCCAATTTGAAACTTATAAAACCTTGTAGTTATCCTTATACCTTGCATGTACTATTAACATCAATTTCATCATAGTCATTTTCACAACATTAGGAAACATAGCCTAAAGAGTGAACTCTTGCATCAACTCCACAAAGACATATATGTTCATCCTTGTCTTTAGAATTCACATATTCAAACCTAACTTGTTTCTCTTTTACTTTCTCTCTCAAATAATGATACTTTATTGATATCTACTTTTTTTTTGTATGCATCACTAAATTCTTCGATATATTTACTGCATTAGTGTTATCACAATAAATAGTAATAGACTCACTTATCTCTTCTTCCATAACTTCCAACTATTGCTTAATCTAGAAAATATTTTAAAAATTGATTATAACAACAACATACTCAGCTTTAGTAGTAGATTGTGAAATGTAGCTTTGTTTCTTGCTTAACCATGTTAGCAATCTTTCTCCTAAGAAGAAAGCTCTACCACATTTTCTTTCTCTATCATCCACATTACCATCCCAATAAATATTAGTGTAGACTTTAAGTGTAAATTCATCCTCTTGTTTATACCATAGTCCAAAATATTTAGTTCCTTTAAGATAAATATCCTCTTGATAATAATCATGTGTGTTTCCTTTGGATTACATGAAACCTTGCAACAATTCCAATAGAATGTGCAATATCTAGTCTATTGTGCATAACATACTATAATTTACCAATCATTAATTTATATTGTGTTTCATTTACCTCTACAATAGCATCCTTATATGATAATTTCACTTTAGTCACAATAGGTGTACCAACTCTTCTAGACTCATCCATTCCAAATGTTTTCAATATTTTCTTTACCTACTTATTGAGTCACATATACACCATTCTTTGTTTGATGAACTTGTAAGAAAATGAAAAAAATTATCTCACCAAATATAGACATCTCAAATTCCTTACCCATTTGATCAACAAATGGCTTATATAACATGTCATTTTCTCCAAATATAATGCCATCCACAAATATTTGAGCAATCAACACCGTACTTTCATATTCAGATTTTAAATACAAATTATTATTCTTACTTGTTCTAGAAAATATAATCTTAATAAAATAAGAGTCTAACCTTTCATACCATGCTCTTAGTGCTTTTTTCAGTCCATATAATGCCTTGTTCAATTTTTAAACCATGTTCTTTTGATCATGTTCAATGAATCCTTCTAGTTGTTCTATATAGACTTCTTCTTCAAGTATTTCATTAAAAAATGTAGATTTTACATCCATTTGATATACTTTGAACTTCTTGTAGGTAACATAGTCCAACAATATTCTCACACCTTCTAACATTTCTATAGATGTGAAATTCTTACCATAGTCATTTCCTTCTTGTGCATAACCTTTGCAAACTAGTAGTGCCTTATTTCTCACCATTTCTCCATTTTCATTAAGCTTATTCCAGAAAAACCATTTTTTCCTATCACATTCTTGTATGTAGGTCTCAGTACTAGAATTCATGTATTGTTCTTCTCTATCTAAGAAATTTTTTCATTCATAGAATTTATCTAGTCTTTATTTTCAAGTGCCACCTTCACTATTCTTGGTTGAAAATAAGTTATCAAACATACATTTTCTCTTAGCTTACTTCCTATCAACACTTTGGTTCTTCTATCTCCAACTATTTGTATGGGTAAATGACTCTTTCTCACATATTTTGATAATAAAGGTTCATCTCTTTGATTCTTAGTATTTTATTTAGTCAATTGAGGTCCATCTTCCTTCTTAGGTTGTATTGTCTGATGCTTGGGTAAGGTAGTATGTGACTTAGGTAACGTGTTTGGTGCCTCTTCATACACATACACAAAAATGTTGTAATCTTCAAGTTCCTTCTTTATTTCCACATCATTCTTGTCTACAAACTCATCATATCTCACATTTGCACTTTCAATCATTTTGTTAGTAGCTTTGTTCAAATATTATAAGCTTTTATCTTAGATAAATAGCCAAGAAATATACCTTTATCTACTTTTGAATCAAATTTACCATTCCTTACATCTTTATGAATGTAAGACCTTCCAAATATCTTGAAATAACTTACAAATTAGATAGTTTGATGCTTTATAAATAGAAAGATGCAAGGTAGGATGTACATCTCATCTTCATTAAAGACCTGACATATTCGCTCCTTTGCTAGGAATTCCACCCTAAACCAATTCTTAGTAATCCATGAAATTTAGAACATGAATCTAACCACATGACCATGAGGCAAGTCATAAAAACTTATGACATTTACTTAGTACTACGAGTGACAATTATGAATACTTGATAACATGGATTCTATTTCATTGATAAATAATGATTTATGAACTAGATTTGAAATGATAAATTTTTAAAGGTGGCACCATTTTCATCAGAAAGATAAAAAACAAGCATTTTTCACACATTCTGAATCAACATGATTTTGAAAAATACGTGAGGATTTGAGAGAAAAAAAAGAAGAAGAAAATTGCATGTCATGTTTACAACTAAAGAAGAGTCAATAAATTGAGGGTAGGGACAAAATAGATAAGGGTTGAGTAGAAAGGGAAGATCTTTGAATGATTTTTTTGTGTTACATAATAATAAAATTCATATCTACAATTATTTGTTGAAGGGAATACATATTTTAATTGTTGGACTAACTGCCAATCTTTGTTTTTGGGATTTTTGACATGGCTTAATCACCTCCTATGTTCTATAAGTGTAATGATTTTATCGAGCATTAACAAGTCAATCTTTTGGGGTAGTGACAACTCTATCTTGTAACAAGTTGTATCAGAGCTTGGTTATAGGTTAAAAACTCTTTAGATAATGTTGATGGGGGATTGTTGGACTAACCATGAATGCTCTCCTTCAGGATTCATAACATGGCTTAACTATCTCCTATGTTCTATAAGTCTAGTGGTTGTATCAGGCATTAATAGGTCAATCTCTTGGTGCAAAAACAACTCTATCTTGCAAAAAGTAAATGGCAGTGTTAAGCTCTTCAATATCTTCCATATAACCTCATCATCCTCTTTGGTTCCTCCTTGAGATCTGATACCTATAGTAATTTTTGATATTCTACCTACATATGTTCTTATAGATTCATCTTCCATCATTTTAGCATCTTGAAATGCACAAATCCAACTTTGTAACCTCAATTTCTTAGAATGTTCATCTCCTTTAAAGCTATTTTCCAAATCTTTCCAAATCAAATGAGAAGTAACAAGTGAATTTACCTGGTTGTATTCAATTTTAGGAAGTACAGACAATAGTGCTTCTCTAGCTCTCATGTCACACATGAAAATATCTCTTTCTTCCTTGGTACAAGTTTCCAAATCTTTCTCAGCAATGATTATATTTGATGATTTTGTCAAAATCCAATATCCTAGACCCATACATAGTAGATGTGTCTTCATATTTTCCTTCCAACTATCATAATTTGTTCCATAAAACTTTAGACTATTTTTCTTGAACATGTTTGACATGGATTTCCCAAACTTGTTAAAAATTATCTTCAAGGACATGATGCTCTGATACCAATTGTTGGATTAACCATCAAAATTCCCCTTTGTCATTCATGACATGGCTTAATAGCCTCCTATGTTTTATAGGTCTATTGATTCTATTAGGAATTAATAGGTGAATCTTTTGGTTTAATAGAAACTCTATCTTGTAACAAGGGTATCAAAGCTTGTTCACAAGTTCAAATCTCCTTGGGTAACACCAAGAGGGGATTGTAGGACTAACTGCCAATGTTTCTCTTCAAGATTCTTGACATGGCTTAATTACCTCCTATATTCTATAAGTCTAGTGGTTGTATCAGGCATTAATAGATTGATCTTTTGGTGCAACAGAAACTCTAGCTTGTAACAGTAACTATAATAAAATGCATGTGAAAATCAAGGATTTCAAAATATGAAGTGTATTTCAATTAGCATAAGAGCCCAAGATATAAACCTTTGTATGTCCACTCTCTTTTTCCTCTAACTTTTTGAACATCCATCAATTTGCATCTCCCATCTATTCTTACCTTTTACTATCATCACAACCTTCCCTTGTATCTATGTTCCTTCGCTCCAACTCCTACTTCTTCACTAAAGAAGATATTTCATAAAAATTGGATTTAATAGAGAAATTATTATATATTATTGATGATTAAAGTGCAAGGCTTTTGTTTAGTTTATACCTTAATGAGATAAACCAACTTAAGGATAAAGGTCTTGATTCTTGTTTACTCTAGCAAAAGTAGATAAGTATGAAGAGGTTATTTCATGCTTTTTTAATAACCTCTTCTTTTTAAGGTTTACAAGTTACAAATGTTGTGAACATTGTGTAAGGCTCTTAGAAGAATTATTGGGTGTTCCTAAAATTTAAGTACTTAAAGTTATTTTGAAACACAAATAATATTACTATGTATTAAAAATCACCAAATATTAGAAATCCAAATCTTCTAAAATGATACTAAAAAAATTGTGTTTCGTGCTATTGAGTTTGAAGGAGCACCCTATGAGAATGTTCATTCCATTTCACATGTGGATGTTTGTACGATGATATTAGGAAATATTGGAAAGAAATGACTATAGTGGGTATAGATCCAAAATATGTGAATCTCCTAAGAAAGAGATTGAGTTTGGAAGTAGGAATGATCAAAGTTGTCAAGCAATAACACCTGGCTTGAGCTTGCTCCAGCTCTTGCTCTATCTCCTAATCCTAATCCCTATAAAACACACCCAGATTTTCTTAGTTTCTTCTCCCATTTATCTTGTTGAATCCTAAATCAATTAAAGTTAAATCACCTTAGTTGACCTAGCACCACATAATAGTATTATCATTATAAAGTTAAGGCCATTAAACATGACAGTGAAGGTGAAGGAGGGAAGATCCATGAGGGAAAAAAGTTGCTATTTATCTGCTAGCAAACATTGTCTCATATCTATGCATTGGAGTCTTCATCACAACTTTCATGTGTATTTCTATGGGCTTCCCAGTTCTTCACATAAAACAATGATTTTTGTCACCTTGATTATTGCTCACAATTTGGTCTTTGTTTTACTAAAAGCTCTTTAAGATCATTGATTTCTTTGTAATTGAAATTATTAATTCAAAACCTTTTATCATTTTTAAACTCCTTTTTCACATAATTTCTTTTAACCTTCACCATGTTTGACATATCACTATCATGTGTGTCATGTCCATATTAATTTTTCCTTGTACAATGTCATTCCACATCCTTCTTTTATTGTACTACCTCTGTAAATATCAATCAAAATAGACATGTAGGGTTTGAATGTAGGCAACTGGATCTATTCACATAACATGATAAATGTTTTATATAATGGCTATATGGCTACATGCATTACTTTATTTTGTATTTACATTGTGACTATTGATCCTTCCTCCAAAAATGGTGCCTAAAAGAACCCTGGCCACCATAATAGGTTCTCTCCAATTGTTACATTGATTTTTAAAATCATCTATATAACTATTGCAAAGTGGTGAATTTTTCTCAAAAAACATGAATTAGGTTTATTCAAAAGTTAATGGGGTTTTCATTTTAATCTTCTTTAATTTATGTCAAAAATCAAGAAAAAAATAGTTTGTATTTTTAGAGATATGGCTAAAATATGATTTCTCACTAGTAAGCACTTATTTTTGAAATCTTGCATTGACTTCATAGAGATTGTGAAGCCTCTATGATTGGTGTTACATAACTTGATAGATTTTGAATTATACATGCCTGGCTTCCACATCTTGTATTAGTGTGTATTATATATTTTTTGATTTCACTATGTTTTTCTTCCTTAATCAAAGAATTCCTCTCACACCATATTTTTATTTATCTTGCATCTTTGTTATCTATTTACAAAAATTAATGCAGATTTTTCTATGGATTTACATCAAAAGGATCATCATTAAAATTATATAGCAATAGTTTAGTCACACCACTACCCAATAAGTGTGATTTGAGAATACTAGAAGGCATAATTTAGGTGCATTCTTTTAGATTTTTTTTTTAATTAGAAAAAAATATTGTTTACTTTCTTTCAAGTTTTATCATAATTAGGAAATATTAAGATTTTATGTGCATTAATGTGTTGTAGGTAGATAGATTTGCTAGATTTTCTTGAGGGGGGTCATATGTCACTCATCATCATCAATAACAGAAGCAACAAGAAGTTCAATCTAGCTTATAAGGAAATAATGTAGGGGTTTCATTTACAAGTCCTAGTAATTATGTGGGTCTCATTCATTTGAATGGATCTAATTTTTTCCCATCTTGTAACAATCTTTCTGCTTCTTACCACTCTTAGGTGAGTGTCATTTACTCATTATCTTTAGTAATTGATCATTCTTGGTTTGAATAACTTGCATATATTATTCTTTTTGGATTGGTGGAGTTTAAATGGCATGGCATTATTAATTATAGGATGTACCAACCCTAAGGCATGGAATTGTTAATTAATAATATTATCAATTTATTTAACATTTTTTGAGTGTCCTCAATTTTTTGCAAGAATATTTTACCTTTAGCAATGAAAAATGAATCTTTATCATAAGTACTACATCAATATTGCATTTTATAGTTTTGGCCTTTCATTACCTTTTTAATCTAATATGTTATTTCTTTCTTTTTGTAGAAATTTTTTGATAAACTCAAAGAAGGGGATAAAGTTTTAGTTTTGGATACCTAAGATGGTCATGTTTCTAGCATTGGGATTATTCACTCATTGCCTATTTTACATGGAGCAAACCTAAATGGAACTGGAGATACTAATGTAAACATTATAATGATCACAAGTAATGTATCTCTTGATTACAAAGATAAAATAGATCGAGTTATTTATCTCAAAGAGAAAGTGGGAACCTTCACATAGTGACCATAGAAGTATTTAGAGAAAATGTCATAGTTGATTAATGTGTTATTTGTTAGAAAATTTGGCTCATTGCTTTATATTTCAGTATTTTGAATGTGTTTTTTAAATATTTTATTTATCGAGGTGTATTTAAAAGAGTTGGAAACTCTTCGACAATTTTGACAAGATATTATTACTTATATATATTTGCATTAATTTTTTTAATCCCTAGTTACCTATTTTTATCATGATATTGAATCAATCTTTTAATTTTAGTGTTGTTCATGTGTAAATTTGCTTTCATGTCTTAGTTAAACTCTAATATCATTATTTTTGTATTTTCAAATTTATAGTATTGAATAAATTATTCATTTCATAACTATATTAGTACTAATTAATAGATATGAACAAATAAATGACTAGATTAACTTTTTCATCTCAAATCAATTTTGACGAGTGTACAAGTTTTAGTCATTTACTTAGTTTATGTCAAATAGGTAGTACATGCTAAGCACAACATGTATATAATAGAGCATGTCAAGTCCAAAGTGAGTGTTGAGCCACTCATGTGCTAAGAAAATAGTATATGCCGAGTAATTTAGGAGCTAAGTAAGCAGTGCATGTTGAGTGATAAAGATATCAAGTTAGAGTATAGAGAACTATATATGCTAAGAATCAAATGATGAGTGAGATAGTTTTATTATAGTTTTTTGTAATGGCACAAACAACTATGTAAACCATTTTTGAGCCAACTTAAAGATTGAATTATGAAATTTGTAGATAAGGATGAATCCTAATTTAGATTCCCAATGCATTACATGTAGCCAATCAGAAAAAGAGAAGGATTAAGTGACAAAATGGATGAATCATAGCCATTAATTCATACCTAACCCTAAGCCACCAAATTATTTTTAAGGAGGACAAATCCTAAACTATCTATGTTATGAAGGAGTGAAGGGAGAAAAGAGAAGTTTGCATGTGAAAATAGAGCATTCATGTTGGCTAAGGAGTTATGAACTAAGATTACATTGCAAAACTAGTTAAAGGAGAATAGAGGACAGAGATAGTATATAGAAACAAGACATTTGATCAAGAAGGATTAAGAATACATCAATATAAAGGTGATCTATCATTAGGCAATCAAGTGCTAACTACAGGAACATTGCTAAATTATTCTAATAAGTGAATCAGTTAAATCTCTTAACATAGTAGTAGTAACAAGCTGTATTGAAATCCTTTAACAAGGTACTTACTTACTTGTGAGTTGAAGTCCTTTAACAAGGCACACTTCTAACAAGGTGTTGAAATCCTTTAATAGTGTGAGACCTAACAATCTTTTTAAGCCTTTAATAGGCTAGGCCTTTCATAGGGTAGATCATGCCTCGTGATCAAACATTGTAACCTTCATTGGATACACTTTATTAGTGTAGTAGTGAAGATTTGTGGGTGTCATCGCTACCCCAGTTTTACCTTCTCATTCGAGGGTTTTTGGGTAATCATATTTGGTGTCATACATGTGTGAATGTTTACTTGCTTTCATGATTTAGAAGTACATGCTTTACATGGCATTTTAGTTTATCTGGTGAATGTATGAGATGGATATGTTATGAATGTTTTAAGAGTCAAAGTTTAAACTACTAATTCACCCCCCCACCCCTCCCTAGAAGTTTACCTTTCCTATTGTAATTCCAACATAACTATCAAATAAATAACTAGTCAACTACCAAATTGACTACTAAATACATGTTAGAGTAATAAGATATGTTTTATTAATTAAATCATTTTGATTTAATTATTAAGTCACTTATTATCTCTAGTTTACTTAAGCTAAAATTTAGGCATATAATGGTTAATTCTTTTATCTATTATTATCATGCAGCCTAGACTTTTTACCAGTTAGGGTTTTGATCTCCTTTTATAAGGAGTGATCTCTTTTTAATTTATTTGATTCATGTTTAATAATAGAAATCTTTCTATTTTCTTATCAAGAATGTCTCATTTGTGGATCTAGCAATTCTAGTTTCCATTTCTTTTTTCTTCTTTCTTCTATGATAGGTGTTTGCATGCAAGTGATTCTTAGGAGTTGTGGGGTTGATCTTTCATCAACTTCAACATGGTATTATAGCTCTAGATCTTCATGCCCATGTTCTATTTATGAAAAGTTCTATGTGGCTTCTAGATCTATGTTTTTTATTTCAAAGGGTTTCATTGTTTAGATTCTTTCTTGTATTGAATCTATGGGATCACCATTTTTTGGTGCACTTTGAGCCCAAACGGACCTCATTATTCAGCTCAAAACGCCCCAAAACCCCTATTTTCATATAAAATTTGTCCAATTTGGATATAGTTGGAATTTGAGGGAAAAAATATTCCTCCGAGATTGGGCAACTTTCCCAAGGTGACGATTTTGTTTTTTTTTGGTACACAAATTGAGATTTTTGCATGCAAATAAAGAGTTTTTACTAGTCAAATCGATATTTTTAGCATGCAAATCAAGATTTTTCATATGTAGATCAAGATTTTTGACACACACATCAAGAATTTTTTGGCTTACAAATCAAGATTTCTTGACATGAAAATCATGCTTTTGGCATGTAAATCAAGACACTTTGGTACAAAAAATAATGAAAATTGGTACAAATCCTGAGGTAAATTTTGTAATTGTTGGCACACTTCCCAAGGTATTTTGGCACAGATCCTAAGGTAATAATTTTTTTTACCCTTCCAATGCATTTTTGACCTACCTATGGTTTTTTGGTCATAACTTTCTCATCTAGACTCCATTTTTTGCAAACAAGATATCACCCAAAAGCTAGTTCTAGTAGTGTAGGTTATTTTTAGGTTTGGTGCTCTTTTGATGGATGTTTTGGTTGTCAAATTTAGGAGTTCTATTTTGCACATTGAGAGACATATCTTGAGAGATTCTATTTTTCATATTTTACTCCAGGAACATCCCATTTTTTTTTCTTTTTTGTTTTCTGGTGGATATCTTGGTTGTTTCAATTTCAGAGGTCAATTTTGTTGCTTGAGATAATTTTTTGTGGGTTGTACTATCTCTTGTATCTTCCTTATGTCTATTTTAATCTTTTTTGATGCCTTTTTCTAGTATTTTTACAAATGCATTGAGATGAAGTGTCACTCTATTCCATTCTAGGATCTTGCACATCTTTGTGTTTTTTTATACTCACACTACATTATAAAATGCCTTGGGAGGTTTCATGTTGGTCATATTCATCATCTTCCTTTATCAAGTGAGTGTTCCTTTCATTACATTAACCTCATGATGTGTCGATGACACATGTCATTATAGATGTTTGTACTTCTTTTTCACTCTCAATGTTCCTAGTTCATCTTTCTATAAAAGATATTGCATTCAGTTTCAATATTCATGTCTTACCTCTTAGCATTATAGGGGGTTATGTTGGTTCTATTGCTTTCTTGGTTTGATGGGGTGAGCTATGTATTCAATATTTGATCTTATATACTAGGTGATTACAGTGGTTGGATACCTATGTATTTTAGTGAGATGGATCATTTATCATATAGATATTCTTTCATTCACATTTTGGAGGCCATAAGATACCTTCCATCTTTGATTGATCAGCTCTTCAAACTTAGTCTTATCTACCTAATCATGTTCTATATTGTGGAGGTTCTTCAAATCAGCAATTTGGTAGTGTTTTTTGCTCCATGGTTCAATTTTGTTATTCATGATTATCTTTTGTGCCTATCTTCTGGGACATTCCCTAGTTTGGAGGCTTAATCAGTCATTCACTAGTTCCTTTTAGCATTATTTCCATCTCTTTTCAAAGTAGGGTTTTTTTGGTGTGGTCTTCTCTATTTTTCCTCTTTTCAAATATTTGGTTGTGCTTGGGTACCTCATCAGGCCTTGTTGTCGAGACCCAAATTTACTTTCAATAGTAGTTTTTAGGTTTTTAGGTACTTCCTAAGTTTATCTTAAGGGGGGTGTTAGAGTAATAAGATATTGTCTTATAAATTAAATCATTTTGATTTAATTATTAAGTCAGTTATTATCTCTAGTTTACTTAAGCTAAACTTTAGGCATATAATAATCTATTCTTTTATTAATTATTATCATGCAACCTAGGCTTTTTACATGTTAGGGTTTTGATCTCCTTTTATAAGGATTGATCTTTTTTTAATTTATTTGATTCACTTTTAATAATAGTAATCTCTCTTTTCCTTATCAAGAATGTATTGTCTATGGATCTAACAATTCTAGCCTCCATAGATTTTTGCTTCTCCCTTCTGTGACAATTGTTTGCATGCAAGTGATTCTTGGGAGTTGTAGGGCTGATTTTTATCAACTTCAATAAAATATTCTATCAAATATGCTACCAAATCAACTACCAAATATACAACCAAATCAACGAGCAAACCAACTATCAAATATACTACACTGTCAACTATCAAATTAGCTACCAAATCAAATACCAAATATACTATCAAATCAACTACTAACTCAACTACCAAATAAAATACCAAATAAACCACCAAATACATGATCAAATAAATAAAAAAATTAATGATTAAAATAGTTTAGTCATAAATTTGGTTGTGATATTAATGACCAGCAATAAACTACCAATGGTTACATGATCAAAATTGGTCATATATCTACAATTTTTAGTAGTTTATTTAATCATATATTATTGTTTGTGTATTAGGGATTACATGTATGGCCATACCAAAGTTCACAGAGTATCTTGTTTATTCATTTCTTCAACTAAACTCGATTGATATTATAAACAATAGTGTTAATAGTTTCTCTCCAAAATATATGTGCAACATCTTTTTCAATCAAAAATGTCCTTGCACAATCCACAATTAATTTATTTCTTCTCTCGTCAATTTCATTTTTTTATGGTGTCCTCGATGTAAATAATTGTCTCTTAATACCATGCTCTACAGAAAAGTTAGTGAATTCAATAAACATTAATTCTTCACATCTATCAAATCTCAAACATTTCAATGATTTACTAGATTCTTTCTGAACTCTAGTTTTACTATTTGAGCATATCAAAAACATGTGATTACAATTTCATGAACATGATAGTCATCAATAAAGAAGATAAAATATTTGTCACCATAATAACTTTCCATACTCATAGGTCCATATAAGTTAGTATCCACTAGTTCCAAATTGTCATTAGAAGTGTATGTCTTGCTTAAAAACTTGACTTCATAATCTTAGTGAGTTGACATTCTTTACACAACATTCTCAAGTTTTTGCAAATTCATTAAGCCTCTAACTCTTTTCTTTCTTCTAACCTTCACCATATTCTCAAAATTTACATGACATAACCTCTTACTCTAAAACTACACATCGTCAACTTTAGAAAATAGATATGTCTCAATAGTAGGATCAAGGTAAAACATATTACCTTTAGTTTGCATCCCAATTGCAATTAGATTTCTTTCATCATCAAAGATTTTCAATTTTCTATTCTAAAACTCCAACATATGACCTTAACTGTTTAACTAAGTAACACTCAACATATATCACATTAGTCATTTTACCTAGTAAGCATCATCACATTTAATTTTATCAATCACTAATACATTAAGGGTCAATTTGCAACGTTAATTTGTGACGATAGGAAAATGCAATGTTTTTTTGGCTTTTTTTTTTCAATTATAGCCCGACGACATCGCAATTGTGATGTTAGCAAGATATAAGAGAAAAAAAAAGGAAAACTTTGCTCATTTTTTATAGCTACCAGACGTGGCAAGGGCAAGTTTGAGGGCAAGTTTGAGGGATAATGAGCGATCGATGAATCAGCCATTGTAGGGGTAGGCGCAGGAACAAAGAAAGAAGCACCCTGTTGTTTCATAATCTATTGACCTAGCAGCTGACCGAGGAACTAGTGAATGCACTGGTGCAAAGGCATCCCCACTATAAATTATATATCCAATAGCAAGGGAGCAAGCCACTAAGGCAAGTCTGTACTCACGCACAGGAATTGGGGCAAAGGAGCATAGAAGAAGACTAGCCATTAGTTTGTAGGCCATCCTGCATCATCTAGTCCATCAATATCCATAACCTCAGTAGTAGTTCCTACCATACTAGGGCAACGATATAGCTATAGCCATTGAAAGGAGACTCGTTTCCCTCTACTCTAGCCACCTATTTGATGTATTGAATAACAAATGGAGGTGCAATAGAAAGTTGTGTTTGATCAGGAAATTGAGCTATCATTTTAAAACCTTGATGGTCTACCCCATTAGAGGAAATCTCTAATTGCAAAGGAGAATTAGATTCCTACAAATACAATAGCAATAGTCAATGTAGTATAAGTCTTTCAATTTTTTTTGTGTTAGCAGGGTTTGGCACTACAAGGTTGGACATTTCATATGTTTTCACACATTAACTAGAGATCATTGGCCTCTTCAAACTTATCGTCCAATTTCCTCAACAAAAATGGTTGGTCAGGTAGGACTCGTTTCAAAATTGTTGCATTCTGAATCTTGTAATGAAATAGCTTTTCGTGGGTGAATGAATGTAGAAAAATAGATTTAGTTGTAAACATTAACAGTGCCTACACTTTTTTGTGTCCCTGGATGCTCATCTAATCATAGCTTACAAACATTACCATGCTGCAAATCTTCCAAACATTACCATGCCTACACTTTTTTGCATCCCTTAGATTTCAAGGAGTATAGATTTAGTTTAGAACTCCCATGAAATCATTGGTAAGTACATGAAACTAGTAATCCATGCATTGTTTGCTAACAATAGGAAAAGATAAATGAATACCACAACCTATCTTAAGAAAAGATACATGAAAGCTGTATATAAAATCAAGATTCAAAAGTAAAGGCAGTTGTCCCTTGATTAAGATGCTTCAAGCAATACCTATAAGCTGCTAGTAAAAATGTAGTTGAGGTATAGACTCTAGAAGCTGCACACATCTACATATGGCAATCAACTTTCTTGTCCAAGCTACATTTTAAGCTTTTTCCTCCAGTTGATCAAATGTACACTCAAAAGTTGTATTTTCTCTCATATTTAAAGTGGAGGAGATTTGGTTGTATTTTTATGCACAGTGAACACTCCTAGTGGAGATTGGTTAGCTAGTAGTCACTTAGCAATACCCTCACTAATAAATGACAAACTCAATAAACTCAATTATTCCAAGGATTTTTATATACTCCAAATTGTCCTACGTAGGATCTCAAAAATACACTCCAAATACATTAGCATTGACATATAGGCCATATCCAATAAAAACAAAATGTATAATGGTCCTGAAAAAATCATTCAACCTAATTGTCATCACATCAAACCATCTATAGACAATGCCTTAGGTTAAGCTACCCTTGTACTTAATAACAAATGGGCATGTTTAATGCTTTGGTGGCCCCAACCAATCATTAACATATCAAGGCTAGCAATATTTCTCTTTTTCAATGCTCTATTATGTTTTGTACATACTTTACTGATAAAGTGGAAATGAGTATTCATCTATCACCTACTACATTGCTTCCCAATTTGAAAAGTTTACACAAAGAACTGACAATGATCATTTCATCATAAGTGATTCCAAATATTCTGTCAGTTTCTTCTACTTAAACTATAACCTTTACAATCAGACACAACTTTTGTTAAGTCAAGTTGTAACTAACTACCATATTCCACAAGTCATCTCCAAAAGCTTTCCATGGAAAATAGAGGTTGGCCAATGTCTTCTCAACTTAGGCCTATTCAAAGGATCAACCCTATGGCTTATTTCCCTGTATCACACCACCACTCTATCCAACAAAAATTCAATGAAGCAAGGTAAATCTATTCTTCAAGTGGATAAATTTTATTTGATTTACTTTTAAAGTTACTTTTAATTTGTCCTTGACCAATTTAATTTGGCCACAAGGGGGATTTTAGACTATACCTTTTCAGCAACTTGACCATGTCACCACATCGTTAAAGGAATACCACATTTACTTGGGCAGTCAGTTGACCATGAATTTGTTAAGGGGCCCCTTATAAAATTTAGCTTCCTCTCCTTGTACAAGGATTAAACCAAATGTGTCAGCAAATGCTTTGGATGTTTTAGGTCTTTTTGTAGAGGCTAGAATAAAAAACTCAAGAGAGGGGAAAGTATGATCTTATGGATATGTTTAGGTTTGTACAATAATATCTATATAAGTTATCATCAATTTTAACAATGAATACATAGAATGTTAGGTAGGACATCATATTTACATCTTGTGTACATAATACAATCCCATCCTTTCAAATAGTTCCATGGATTAATCAACTCTTTAATAGAACAAACATGTGGATGAATACAATTCAATCATTTCATTAATTTGTTTAAATTGAAGACTAAGATGATGGAAAAAAACAATAGAATTCTGAAAATAGAAGATAAATAATGAATGCTCTAGCAAAGGTACAATGGTTGAGATGAGATCCATTCTCATTTTGTCACTTTCCAGCACTACGACTACTGAAATTCCTAGGGAGATAGGAAAAGCATATCATATATCCTATCAAATGACCCATGATAAAAAGGTCAAGAGCCTTCTGCTAGTTGATCAAAATTAGTTCTTTTCCCACAATTGTAGTTCCTAGTAATAGCTAGTCTACTTAATTTCATTAAGTGAAGTGTTTGAAAAACCAGGTAGAAAGGTTTATAAACCTTCTATTTATGAAACAAAACAAGGATAGTGAGGTCTCTGTTTCCCTCTAGTGAAGTGGTTACCTAGGACACTATAAGGTGTCATGAAATTGACACCTTATATTTATCCTTACAAATTGGATTCTCAATTTCTCACCCACACAAAGGACATTCCTATATCACTTGATTCATTAGCTTTCATAACCTTCAACAAACCAGCCAATACAATCCTTTGATCCCACTCGAAACATGTAACATCAGTTCACTGTCAAACTGTGATAGGCATGCATTATTCCATTGAGATAGTCACAAAGTGGTTCAGAGACCCTCTGATTCCAAGCCATGAGGATACAATTAGGATTCATCCTTGCATGTGCTTATAGCCATATACCTTCAATAAATTCCCTATGTGAGAAAAATCATGACCGATTTATCATATCTCTATTTTATGCAATTTGAGACAACTTTTCATGGTTTTGTTTGATCAAAAACACATGATTTCTTGTCCATGGGTTCCTGCAAAGAAGAGGTAATATAATACACCTTTTTCCCCACCATCTATTTGAATTTAGGGTATTGGTCCACATTTTATATTATAGATTTATTTGTACAAAGTTACAGATTACCCTAGTAAGGGTTTGGACAACGTATACAAAAAGTTGAATATCTTTTCATCCACATAATGAAATTGAGTGCTTCACAAACCAAAATAAAGTAGATTTGACCCTCTATCATCTAGAACAAATGGATCATTAGATGGGTACCAATATTTCCAGAAAAGGACATAGAAATGAAACTTCTTTTTTACTGATCAAAGTAAGGATTATGTAGGATTCGATTGAGTTTTATATCCTAATATAATACATAATTTGAGTGCAGATTCACTTGTCAATTTAAATATGATTACAAGCTACCCCGTGGCGCAAAAATAGATATATCTAGGCTCCCTGGTCATATCCTACAGACAAAGAGTAAGTGATATATGTACTTCTTCAATGCATTATTGTGGTTATCTTTCTCAGCAAGAAGATTAACATTGAGCAAGAACATAGTGATGCATGCTGTAGAATCAACTTACAAGATAGGAAATCACAATAAAGTTGTCCATCTTTTTATGTACTTATTTTACATTTAAGCTTCTATCTACAAGGTTATGTCTTAAAATGCAGCAGGAAGGTTCTGCAGTTATAAGCAACATCACTTTTAGATTTACCCTTGTTTTTAAAATATTATTCGTTTGAGTCCTTTGTAATGTCCCCTCTTCTAGAGCATAATCTAATGATAATAAGGGTGGAACAATTAAATGATAAGCGATTATAATTGGAATATATTAATTGATTAATTAAATAACAATAACTAAATAATAAGTATTATAATATAGTTTATTATTTTCTATTATCTTTATCAAATAGATATATTATAATATCAATTTATATATTGTAATAATACAATATAAGATAACTTTTACAATAAATTAAATAATAAACTTATTACTATTGCAAATATATTTTTATTGTAAAGATATTAATTCTAATTGATAAGATCTAATGAAAATAATAATTTAAATTCTAGATAAGAAACATTAAATAAATATTAAATGAAGAAAGAAAGAAATAATATTTATTATTAAATATATAATTAATAATAATAAAAATATGTAACTATAATCTATTATTGAATGATTGTTAATACATTATAATATTCTTATATTATAATTAATGATATCATTCCACGTATAAATGGAAAACATAATAGACATCATCAAGTATTCTAATACTAACATATTTATTAAATATCTATTTATAAATATAATAAAAATGAAATAAATTATATATACAAGTTATATTATAGAATGAATAATATAAACTAAGTCTCTAAGTGACAAAACCTTAGCAAAGATTCTAACATAAACATTACAAAATATTTATACATATAAAAATATTTTAAATAATGGAAACCAAGTCTAACTATCATGACCCTTTATGATTTACAATATATTTAGGAGATGACGGGTTTGTTTGAAGGAGGTACATGACATCAACAAGCAGATTATATCTGAAGGTCACTATTCACAGAAGAAAGTGATCGAACCTTGGCCTCTACATTGTAGATAGGATAAGAGAATTTCCAAAACCAAGAGTAGAGGAAGGATACCTATGCCAGATGTTGCAAACAAAAGACCATGGAACAATTTCTAGTAAGATCGATCACGTTCAAACAAAGGGTTTAGTTTAGAGCAACCAGGCTTTATGTCCTAGATGACACAACTGGTGCATGCATTGAATAAGGAGAAATTAGATCAGACGTAGTCAATAACAACCATTTGAATTAGCACATTTTTACATAGGCAACCCACAACAAACACACTCAGCAAGAATAGTCCAGATGAAAAGGAGAATATAGATAGAGCGGTGAAGAGTCCAATGAATATCTTAGTTCATGATTGAGTAAAGTATATTTGAGAGGAATGATTATAGAATAAAGAGTCCAAGAAAAATGAATACTATATTTTTTCACTCTAGCATTGGCATCACTGGTGTAAATATGTTGTGCAGATCCATATCAAAATGACTCAGAAATAACATTCATATATAGTGTTGATGTCAACCTTTATACATCAAGATAATAGGCCAACTAGAATAGATATATATTTCTACAAGGGGACATTACAAATTGATAGATATCCAATCAATAGGAAGAGTTCTCTTACATCACAATACATCATTAACATTTACATAGAGTAACTATTGGAAATATATATTGATATTAAGAGGAACCCTACACTCTACAACGGCGAGGGTCAAAAGCTCAAATAAGTCATAACCATATCAATCTCTGAATTAGGAACCCATCACAATCCGAGTTATAATAACATTGTCCTAAAATGACCAAGACATCAAATAGGGGACATTACATCCTTGAATGGAATTTAGTTCTCAGCTCATTAAGATTCTAAATCTATCCAAGCAATAGTTATTTTCATTTGACTAGTCATGGCACGTTATGTTTATTTTTTTGGATTGCAACTACTCATACTGTTTTGCATTTTCTTTAAGAGAATTTTGAATTGGCCTTTTCCTCTAATATATTGGAAATAATATGTTTGATCTTAGTAAATTATGAATACGAAAATATAAAATTTTGGAAGACAAATACTACGTTGAATATTCTTAGACATATCAATTCTGGATGGATTGCATTTGATCTCTTCAATTTTTATATGTAATTTTTATATGTAATTCAGATAATCTAAGGCAAATCTAGGCTTAATTTAAAAATTGTTTCTCATTTTGTGCTGCAGATCATGGATACTATTCTATTGAGACTATTTCATTGCTGGTTGCCTTAAAAGTGCATTATAGAGATAGAATTATAATATTATGAGGGAATCTTGAGAGTCGTCAAATCACCCAAGTGTAAGATATCAATGCAATAACTACTTGTCTCATGATTTGCAAGGAATTTGAATGTTTGACTCCAATATTTGAATTGCATATTTTTTTACTTAAAAGTAATTTTCAAGAACACATATCTTTTTGTCTATGTAATATAAGAAGATAATATGTTGCCTCAAAAATTTGGAGTGCTGGTGTTAGGGTCATAAAAGTTGTTTTCTTTCTAATGCTAAGCAACTGCAATATTCAATAAGTGGGATTCTTTGCTATGATGTCTTGTGTGTCTATGAAGGCCATGATTAGATTGGAAATGAGGAGTAAAGTGGGAATTGGAATTGTGAGGCCTCGCCCCGACCCATCGTAGCATAGTGATATATTACTCTTATTTTGTTATCCGCGACTCGAGATGTCGAGACATTATCTGATGCTTAGAACATATTTTATTATTTCATGTTGTGTGATGTGATTTCCAGATATATTTGATGATTGTCATTTAATGTTCATGTATATGTATGTTGACGAAATTAGTAGATGTAGGATTGAGATTTGATTTACGATATTTCAAATGGTTAAGAATTATGAAGGGAGAAGAAACTTTATTAATGTATGTTTTAAATTTTGAAAATTTTTGATACATATACGTTTATATACATGTGATTTTATGGGACTACTGATGTGTGCAATGAGTGTGCAGATATTTAGCCGAGAAACCCTACGGAGGAACAAAACTTATCTCCATGTGCTAAAATTTGGAAACCCTATTGTTTGTAATTATGCTTTTTTAGTGTCGCTTGACACTCGTAAAATGTTTATGTGCTTAATTTGCTAGTTAGAGTTGTTAGAGGGACCTATTTTATTCCTAGATTTTATATTGTCTCTAAACCTCTTTCCTAAGGCTTTTAACATGTTTTTATTCTAACTAAAGGGTATGGGTATGGGTTAGGGGTCTTTTCCAACCCCTAAGCCCCTTTTTTTTACTTTTGAGGTCACACAAAAGTCCCCTTTTTGCCTTTGTGCGAAAATTGCAAGTGGTTGTCATGAGTTGTCTTACCCCACCTCCTTTTAGGGTTTAACCATGGTGTAGGTTGTGTTAGGAGTTTCTAGAGTGGCTAAGTGGGTGGAGATAGTTATTGCTCCTTTTGGGTGGTTGAGTTGGAGGCTTATTTAGAGGCCTTCCTTGGTCTAGTGGTTTGGTTACCCAATCTCTACATTTAGAGAAGATTTCTTGAAGCTTGAAGGAAGGAGGGATACTCTACTCAAATTGGTTCATTGCCATTACATCTTTGTGAAGGTAGGAAACTCCCATCTCCCTTATTCAGTTTTTATGTTTTGTTTCATGTTCTTGTTACCTTGTTGTTGTTTTACTGTTGTATGGTTGTGGGTATGTTGGGAAGATTTGTAAACCTTTTTATTGTGGTTGTTTTCCTTTCTTGTTTATGTTTGCAATTTTGAGTTTCCTTGCATGGGTGTTTTGGTATTACTCACCCTAGGAGAGGGCAGAAGTGACCAATTTTGGGAGAGGTCTATTTAGTTGGACTCCAACCTGTGTAGAGTCTCTTCTCAGGATGAGAAGAGGGATAAAGGGTAGGGTATTATGGGCCCCTACCCGTCAGCACAAACCTGGTATGAGTATGGAAAGTTTAAATGGAAGAACGGAAGTTCTTGGTTATTGGCCCCGATTGGGCATTTGATTTGGTGTTGTGTTTGACTTCTCCAGTTGGAAGAATCCACCTCTCCCTAGTCTTGATTCACTGTGAATCTTATTGTGTAAACCATGTATGATTATGCATGCTTGATGTTCTTTTTGTTCTGCTTGGTTGTCACCCGATCAGTTATTGGTTTCCTCCATGGTTCTTGAAATGAGATTTAGGAGACATTACAAACTCCTTGATTATGATCATGAAGAAAATTTGATAAAATTATTGAAAATTGGGATTGAGATCCTATTGTAAATTGTATTTTTTAAACCTTATTATATATGGCAACGAAGCCAGGTTTTCTTCCTGATTCTTTCCCGGCTGAGCCTTGAATCAGGTTGATAATAAAATAAGTGATTGAGTAAATTTACTTCTCTTAAAATTTTTGTATTCTATGTTGTCATATGAATGTGTATCAAAGATAAGATGCAACAATGATGTTCAATTATACATGATTCAATTTGTGATGTGTGGTGATGTCTCTATTCATATGGACTGTAGAGAGAGATGTTGCTAATCCATGTAAATGTATGGTGTCTTTATCAAGTTTGAAATGATTTAGTTCATGGTTGATTGTGTTGAAAATAAATTTGCAAGAACATGCAGGAAGAATTATGTCAAGAGATCCAAGCTAAAATTGAAACATGATAGAGAAATAACTTTGTGTATTTTGATACTCCTTTCAAAAGGAATGGAGCATTATCATTTTGATCTCTTATTTTCTCAATTGCCTTAAGACTAGTTTAGTCATTATGTTGATCCATCAGTTTTATTAGATAGTTAAATGAATATGTAGATGGTTATTTCATGTAATGTGGTTTCATTGAAATGCATGGCCATTTGAGGTTCATGGAGATGATAAACTAGAAATTTATAAGAGAATGCAAACACCTATTGTGGTAATATAGTTGCAAAAGAAAAATATACATTGAGTTTCAAGAGAGAGAGAGAGAGAGAGTAGACAAATTATCAAATAATCCACCTACAGGATGCTGGAGTTTGTATGAGAGAATGTAATAATTCTTGTTTTGGAGCAAAGAATATTCTTTTAAATATCCTCTTTTGAAACATATGTTAAGGCTTGTAAAATTAATTTAGAATAATAATGATATTAGAAATGGTGTAAACATAATTTTAAACTAATATAATAAATATCTTAGTATCCTATCCCTCACCAAATTAACTTTTCTT
Organism: Cupressus sempervirens; assembly: GCA_028749045.1. Taxonomy (NCBI): domain Eukaryota; kingdom Viridiplantae; phylum Streptophyta; class Pinopsida; order Cupressales; family Cupressaceae; genus Cupressus; species Cupressus sempervirens. The sequence goes on along the minus strand of CM053783.1, from coordinate 194,963,869 downwards.
TAACTCCTCCTTAGTTGGCGCCAGCTCTTGAAATGGGCTTGGGAAAGTTTTAAATTAATCAAGTCATTAATTTTGCTCAGGGTGACATCACCCTATTTCCCCTCCATAGAATTTCGCAGGTTGTCTTGTCCATGGATTGATTTCCTTTGGCATGACACTATTTAAAATTTACCTTTTTAATTCTTCTCATACCTTTTTATCTTGACAACGCATGACCTCCCCTTGAGCAGAGTGCAATTTGGAAAGAAAGAAAATGCTTAGGAAGTGCACGGATAGGTGGGCAAGTTGTTTTAGTTTAATGCTTTAGGTGGGGTATGAATCCCCCTCTCCTTAGGTCAGCATTGGAGGCAAGCGTAGTTTCTTGCATTCCTAAGCGCTCTCTTGGAAGACTTGCTCACATCCACCTTGGGACGTAGGCCTTTACTTTGGGATGGGATTGATTTAAAGGTTTGTTTGTTTTTCAAATAAGAAACTTATATCCCCACCTTACCTTGCGTCTAGTCCTTGGTAGGCTCTGTTTTGCGCAGTCGGGGACAAACCTGACTCATACCCTTTGTTAGCACTTGGAGATAGAGCGCATAGATGGGATGGACAGGTCAGCGCATGGGGTTTGAAGGAAGTAGTATTGGATGTGGTGGGTAATTTAGTAGTTAAGTTGATATGTTATTTTAGTTTAGTTTTATATTAGTTCATTTGTTAATAAATTTGGTTAGATGTTAGATTATTTTTGTTTTGTCATTTGATTAATAATGTTAATTTTTAAATTGTTATTTATTTAATTTAAGTTTCCTTATTAGCATCTTCTAATAGTTAGTGTACAATGTAATCTTAATTTGTTAAGTAATAAGTTGTGTTAGTATAGGTTAGTTTGTTTATTTTAAGTTTATGATTATAGTTTAGTTTTTTTTGCTTAATCGTAGTTAGTTCGTTTTAATTATGTTAGTTTAAGTAATAATTTTGATAGTATAGGTTAAGATTGGATTTTAGTGTTAATTCTAGTTAAGTTAATTTTTCTTTTATTATGTCAATAATTTTACTTTAGTTTTGCTTTAAATCAAATAGTTGTATAATTAATTTAATTTATATGTTGTGCTTTAGTTCGTCATTATCATGTTATTGATAGTTAGTCTGAGTGTATAAATTATTTAGTATAGTTTAGCATTAGTATTATATCATGATTAATTAGGACTTATGATAGTTAAATTTGATAGTTTAGTGTTATTTTTACTTAAAGTTTTTTTTTTTTTTTTTTAAATTTAATGAAGATTACTGTTAAAATGATTAAGTGGTTTTATAGTTGAAAGGTTAAAGTAATCAATTTGATACACATATATTCAGTTTGAATTCTAGTTAAATTGTTTTTTCTTTAAAGTGACTTTTCAATATCGATTGGGTTGTAAATTGATTATTGTCTAAGAAGTTATAGTTGATTTTGATTATACATTTTCAATAAATCTAAACTCGAATACAATTGCTTTGTCATTTAAATAATTGTTTTCTTATTGTTGAAAGTTAAATAAGCTTATCGATATAAATCTTATAACTAAAGTTTTCAAATCTTAATAATGTACTCGCCCTCATGTTTATAACCTTAAGAAGAAAAGTAAAGAACCTGTACTAAAACTATTATCAATCATTTCAAACCTAGGGCATGTTTAATTATTAATTCAAAAAAAAATTGTGTGTGTGTTTTTGCCTTCAAGTTTTGGGCATGACAGGAATTAAGGTCAGAAGATATTCATGCTCATGCTTAAAGCAGACACGTACATTGTTTGCCATTTGAGGCTATATCTAAATTATGGGAGGCAAAATATTAGTATTTGAATGGGGAGATTAGAAAGGTGACCAAAATTTTATTTTCTTTTGTTTCATTGCAGATCTTCTGCTTGCACGGAGGTCTCTCCCCATCATTGGACACACAAGATAGCATAGCAAAGAATCCCTACTTTTTTTCCAAATCAAGGCCTGCACCTTATCTTATATATTTATGTGTGTGCCTATTTATCTGTCCATATACATAAATATGTACATACATATGTACATATAGAGATAGATATATAGATATAGATATTTGATTAATTAGTGATGGTTTAATTTTGAGCCCACAAACATGTCTTCCAGAGAACTTACAAATCCACTTAGGATCAACATGTCCACCACATGACTTTATTGTAGGAATACTGCTGCAACATGCACTAATGTGCTTAGATATCACATTTTGAATTTTCAGAAATTCACTTTTGAGTCAGAATTAATCTAACCTTAATCATATGTCCCTTCTAACATTTTTCTATTGGATTAATCAACCTAAAAGCTTAAAAATCTCCTCAAAATACATATTTTTAATCAATTCATTGACCTCACCTAGTTTTCAAAATTAAAATATAAAAAGAGAGGTTAATGGAATATGTCTTGGCTTGTAGCTTATATGTAATATGTCATAAATTTTGTTCCTTTTGCCATGTCATGTAATATGTCTTGCCTTGTAGCTTATATGTTTTGAAATTGCTGTTTATAGGCCTTGTAGCTTCTATAATTTGATTGTTGGAGAGCTTCTACAGCTAAGCAAGAAGGTTGTTGCACAAGTTATAGCCGCGCGCTCGGGTATGAAAATTGTATATTTTTTAATCTAATGTATATTTTAACTAGACTTTTAGCTTATATGTTTTGAAATTTCTTTTAGTGGCTTAATTTTGTAAGGTCTCTTGAAATAAGACCTTTAGGCAGTTGGTCAAAGTTTTACAAATAATATTATCCACAAATTTTCCTAGAGCAATTGACTGAATGTTATAAAAGGTGATTGGGTTAAATGTCTTAAGAATAAAGTCAAAGAAAGTATTTTTAAAATATTAAAGTATTTAGCTAGGTCTAAGAAGATTTGTGTACTTTCGACAATTTTTCTTAGTTTGTGAAAGTTGTAGACTGAAGTTTTCATAGCCCAATTTTTGCTTCCTGCAAAGAACGATCATGTCAAATAATATAAGTGAAGAACAAAATAGGGAGACAATCGCTAGATTGTGGTCTAACTTGAAAAGAAATGGTGATGGAAAATGTTTTTGTCCTTGCAAAATTTGTAAGGGATTAATCTGTAGAAGACTACTAATCAAAATAGTTAAGAGACATTGTAGGGAGAATGGTCACATTGAAGGGGGGCATGAATATGATCCACTGGTAAGTTGTTCATTATATCATTTTAACAATTGATATACATATGAAATCACTTGATGATGAGTTGATGATCATGGTTTATTTATGTTAATCAATTTCATATAGGTTGATCTCCCCAGGGAAGTACATGATATGAACCACAACAATCTGAGAATATAGTTTTTGAAGTGGAGGAACATGGAGGTGCAAATATCCAAGGTGAAGATAATGATCCCATGGAAGATGACGATCATGCACCAGAAAACACAATTGAAGATGATGGTTTAAATACATTGATCCATGACACATTTAGTCCAAGCGTATCTGATCATGATGATGATGATAGCCTCGATGTACCTCTACTTGAGAAGACATACGAGCCCCTATACAAAGACTCCCAAAAAACTCTTCTCTCTGTTGTATTGTTGTTGTTGAACTTGAAGGTTATGAATGGTTTATCCAACATAACAATGTCACATATGTTAAGGTATGTCATATATGTCTTTATAGTTAACAAAGGGTGAATAATGTACCACTAATATTGTTTATATTAACAACTTATATTTTTTGTTGTAGATTGATAGGCGACTTTCTATTACCACCATCAAATATTCTACCTCACTCATATCGAGAATTATCTGTTGTTATGAAAGACATTGGAATGGAGTATGAAGCAATACATGCTTGTCCCAATGATCATATTATATATTATAAGGAACATGAATTTTCAACACAATTCCTTGTATGTCATATGCGTAGATATCGAACAGATTGACTAACAAAAAAGGTGACCCAAAAGGTTCTTCGTTACATCCCCATTATTCCACGGCTACGAAAATTATTCAGGTGTAGTAGCTTGGCTCAATTTATGGATTATCATGCACGCAATAGAAGTCGAGATGACATTATTTGAATCCCTGTGGATGGTTCAGCATTTATGCACATAGAGGAAAAGTGGCAACACTTCAAAGAAGAACCTTGTAATCTCAGGCTTTCATTGGCAGTGGACGGTGTCAATCCATTTGGAGAGGAGAGATGATGATGATGATGACAACAAGGATGATGATGAGGAAGAGGAGGATGATGATGATGATGACGACAAGGATGATGATGATGAAATTTAGAGGTATGACATCAATCCTTAATCTATTTAATATTCATTTCTTGATAGAAATATATTTGTCTTATATGGTTACATAGTTTATTCATTATCTATTTTAAATCTACAAGTTTCAACTACAAATAGAATACTGCTAATCTAAATTAACTATTAATATAAATTAATTAAATAAAACTATTTAAAACTTCAAGCATTAAATAAAACTATTAATCTGAATTTAGTGTAGAAAATGAAATTCATTAAATATCTATAAAAGGGAGTTGTACCTAGAATAAAATTCATAGGGAAAACATAATATAAGTGTTATAATGTGAGCCCGATTTAAGTGTTATATTGTGTACCTTTTAATGTTTTTAATTTTTATGAGATGATTATGATGGATGTGATTATGATTATGATGTGATTATGCTCATGATAATTGAATTATATTTGTAGGAAACTAAATCCTTTTCAGGAGCATCTCGCACAGTCTCATGGATCGACAGGTATAAGTCAATACTCCTTATAGACAACCTATTTAATACACTTATCAATAGTAAGATTGATGTCTTCTAAGATCTCTCCCATTTGCATGTTCCAACAAATAGGTATTTGTCAGAAGTGTCTTCCTCGAGTGAGGGAAATATAGGAATAGAAGAGGAAAGTGAGACATGCAGTTTATCTAGAACAGGGAGATTAACTAGAGGTCAAAGGACTAGAAGGAAATTCAATAAATGCATGAAATTTTTCCTTGCTCAAGGGGGGTCATGTTCTTATGATGATGAGATAGAAGGTGACATTGAGATGCCCTTGAGGTACCAACATCTACAGAAACATTGGGTACCCAAGGAACTTCCTCCAATAAACACTGATTTTTGTGTTAACAAGAGGATATATCGCATAGCACCATCATCATTACATGGTTTGGGCCTATTTTCTACAGATGGCATAAAGGTGTCTTACAAAAAAGTTTTTGAATTAATGGAGTATGTTGGACCATTTTATGATTACAAAAGTTGGATGCATATTGTTCAATATAAAAAAAGTATGTGTAGGTATGCCCTCTCAGAAAATTATATACAACAGCAAGATAATAATCAAAGTAAAAGTGTGTCTATATACATTGATGGAAGGCCAAAGGCAACAAGGAATATTGCAGGTTTTATAAATAGTACATGACCTGGTTCAACTATAAAGCAACCCAATTGCATATTTGAGGCATGCGAGGGAAATCGTGTATTCATTTGTGAGATAAAATCAATACGTGCAGGGGAAGAGCTGCTTATTGATTACAATTTGAACCGCATAGATACAAACGAGGCTACTATCATGGGGGTGGTACATACTATTAAACCAACTTCTAATCAATGACTCCAACATACCATTTAGTCAATAAATTTTTGGCTAACATTTTTATACTTGATCTTTGACATAGGGGCACAATATGGAGCAACTGCCTAGAGGGGATGCTGACGATGCTCCCGACTCATCTACATATGAGCAGGTAAAACTCATTTGTAATTGTGTAAACTAGATAAAAGCAAAATGTTATTTTTTTAATGTTGGTTTCTTCATTTTTTTGGAGTAATTTTGATAATACTAATACTATTGTTGTCACAGAGGGCTAGTGGTCAGAGGGAGGGAAAGGAACTTGCAGTCCCTCAGTAGGCTCCCCCTGAGGAGGACCCTTTCTATATCGATTTAGCAGAGACCGATGACCTGATTGGTTCGATTAAAATTAATTTAAAGAAAATTAGCAGAGAAATTCTACATTTTGAAACCATAAAGCCTATGACTCAGCAAATAAAAGATAGGGCATCTAAATTGTTGCACACCTCTAAGTCCTTAAAAGTAAGTATTAATGAAATTTTTAATTATAACAAGAGTTTAATAATGGTTTTTATGTTATGCTCTTTTATGGAATTAATTAAAATATGGATGCATTGTCTTTACAAGGTTTTTTGCGTGATTTCGAGCCCCGTTCCCATGATGAGGGTGCTATAGGTGGTTCAGGTAGATTGCATGTTCCATTCCCCACTTGTGTTTTCCACTGAATATATATAGAAATGACCATAATCATTGACAATACATGCTCGAACAATCCTTTTTTTTTATGCTCTAACAATCTTGTCCATGCTAGTCCACACATTCTATATTTATGCATGCTCTAGCAATTTTATTCTTCAGCTTCAAATCCTATGATGACACTGCCTCCATCCAGGACAACCACAAATCTCTTTCTGACTGCTGAGTTGGCAACACGCAGCTTACAGGCATTGACTGTTGCACCATCTACTAGTACACAAATCCCTCTTTTTCTCTCTTTCGTTATGTGTTTAAGTGTTATGTGTTTACGATGTAGATTGTAATGACCCCCCTTTGTAATGATTTCATTTCTAATGTGTATGAGTTACTTCATGATAAATGGGGTTGTCTTGCTTTGATCTTCCTTAGTAGTAATGAATGCTTTCATCATCTTCAATTTATATATCAACCCCTGCAAATATCAACCTTTCAACTTGTGACTGATGAACCCTTCTATGGTCGTCTCTACAATCAATTAGGCCTAATTAGCCCTTGCCTAAAAAAGAAAATACCTTTTGTGCTTATTATCAACCTCCCAAACCTTTACACAACCTTAAGGCATCTAATAAATAGTAGGATTCCTCAACTTGTTTAACCTTCCATGCATTTCTAGATACTTTTCCATCAAACCCTCCCTTTAAGGGTTTCTAGCCTAGGGCTTCCTAGAAAAGACCCCAAATCAACTTATAAAATATTTGTAATGGCTCAAACACTATTAAAAAAACCCTCTCAGATGTTTTCAAGCAGTATTTAGTCACTCCAACCCTCAGATCATCATATTCACCATGTGGTGCCTTGCAAATGCACCTTCACAATTTTTTTTTTACAACTTTTTAACATCAATTATCATTTGTTCTTTTATAATTCATGACAAAGACTTATGAAACTTATGAAACTTTTTGCAATAGGATCTGCAGCATCATTTCCTAGATGTTCCTATGTTCCTAGTACAGGAATGGTGAAGGATGTCATTTTGATCATCAGTGACGATGAAGGCATTCCATTAAAAGTAGCCAAAGTTCTAGGTACTTTAAAGTTATTATTATTCTATAGTGATATAATAGTAATTTAGTTTTTTATCACTCTTCATCGACTAATCATCCCATGATTATTTTGTAGGGAATGATATTTTTTGGAGAAAACTTGCTGATGAGTGTTTGTGAATATTCGGGCCCACCCTGTGTACTTGGTGGAACATCGTATCCTAACTAAAACCCCAAACCACTATTTTGATTTCATATCATTGCTAGAATAGTTTTCCTTTTCATCCATTTCTTGAACTATATTAAAGGTAGCTTCACTTCAATTATGAGTCTAACATGTTTTTTTTTACTTAAAAGGTGGAATCTCCAAACCAAAAAGTTGAAGGATGATCTTATAGAGAGCATGACCCAACTTTTTGGACCTCATGCATTCGAGAGAAACAAGCTCCTTGAAAAGATGGTTTATGTTTGAGGTATATTAGGGACTAGTATAGAAAATATTTAGAGAATAACCCCAGGTACGATCATCCGCCCTATGTTCCTAAGGCTGAGTGGTAGGCTCTGATTTTGGATGGAAAGTATAAAGCTGACAGGAGAGACAAAATTACACCAGTAGATCAGAGTACAACAAGGTATGTGATACTATTGAGAATGTAATTATGTACTAATTAACCTCTATATTTATACTATCTAACATATTTCAAACTTTTCATAGATTGCCTGATAGATCAAAGGCAACAAAGGCAAGAATAGAAAAGCACGGGACACACAAGCTCGGCTCTGGTGGTTTTTTGAAACTTCAAGCACGAGTTGTAAGTATTATTAAATGAAAAATTGTATCTAATTTTTTATATATTGTCATGGGAAATTATAGGATAGACTAGCTTGTCTATGCTCCTGATCCACAACTCCAACCCTCTAACATAAATGGAAACCAAAACAAACATCAACACAACCCAAAACAAATCAAGTCTAAGGAAAACTTGTTGTTACCAGTCATAAGGCAGATTGTAGCACTTGACCTTTATTCTACACACCCAACCAAGAGTGCAATTGGATCCTCTAGGACTCCCAAACACCAAAGATAGTTTAGAACAACTCCAACATGACCAAAATAAGGTTTAACAAGGGTTGGAAACCCTGCTAACTATTTACCATGCAAACTATTGCAACCAACCTAATGCAACTTTTGTATTTCCTTATGATATTTTAACTACCCTCCATTGGTTGATGAAACAATGCAAGTAAAATTCACCATACCATGCAAAAATGTAGGGCTCAGAGTTCAAGAGATGCCTCACAGAAGAGGATAAGAGAATTGGCTTCCAACTAGGCTATAAAGCCGTGGCTGAACGGCTACGAGCTGAAATCAGTGTCGAAGGTTCTAATAATGATGCATCTGATCCATAGGTAAATAAGCTAAATGAAATTTATTTCAAATTGAATACTTTACCAATTAGTCTATTTGATGTTAAGTTCCAATATAAAGTGAGTATATCTATTTTAAGCAAGCAATGATAAAAATGCGTAGGATGTTGGAATGCGGCCTGACAATCCTTCTACAGAATCTGTGGATGCTAAAGGTTCACATGATGTGCATCCTAGTGGTGGAGGTATATATTTTCTATTAAAATTTTTATATGTAATTGCAATTGGTGTTTGGATTAATGTCACATTTTTTATAGCAGCTGTAGAGGATCGAGGGGTCGATGTTCATGAGCGTGTTGACGTTGAGTCCAAACAAAATGACGTGGTCAGATCAGGTAAAGAGTGCCACAGTTATGTTATTTAAAATAATTAAATACTTGTAGCAATTATAATAAATTATTTTTAATTTAACTCTTTTATTTGTTATTGCAGAGGACCCCCCTTTGCAACAGCATTGGAATTTGAGACCATCAAGAACAGTGAATAGAACAACTAATGAGGGGGAAATTGATTATGACATTGATGCTCCTCTTAGTGCTTACATATAAAAAAGAAATAGAAAGAAAAAAAGAAATGATTGTCATCTACATACCTTAATTAATAATGACTGAATTTTATGTCTCAATGAATTAAATTATGTGCTAATGAATGTTCATAAATTATGTGTTAATGTAGAATATTGATGAATGTTGCGTGTTAATGAATCTAATATGTTAATGAATGTTATCATGTGATATTGATTGAATTTTATCATGTGATAATGATTGAATGTTACATTTTATTAATGGTTGAAAGAATGAATGAATGTTAGATGTTAACGGGGAATGTAAAGTGATGTTAGGGGGAGGGGGGTGGGGCCAAATGAGCTTCCACCTTCATGTGGTTGGCCCTGTTTAGTAGAGAATATTGAACTATTCTCGAAACAAAGTGAAGCTCAATAAGATACTAAATATTTCTCTATTTTGTCATATGTTTAGATTGTTTTCCTATGCATCTAAGGCTTCATGCTTTGAACTGTCATGAAATTCTAAACTCGTGAGCTCTTTAAAAACATGAGGAGGGAGGCTACTGCAATTCGAATACAAAAATATGCCCGCAGATATCAAGCTCACAAGGCTTACAAACAGTTGCAATTTTCATCCATTTTCATTCAAGCAAGTTTACATGCAATGGTTGCTCGCAATGAATTTTTCTTTAGGTCTCAAACTAAAGCTTCAATTATTATGCAGGTATTTTCTTTTGCCTCTTTGGCAAATGGGTGGTGTCAAGTGTGCTTTATCACTTGAGCATTGTCTACTCTTTGGCATTATGGTACAAGGTATATGTCCACAATAGTATACAACATTGGCTTTTTGGAAACCTCGATGAAGCCAAGAATTGGATTTCTAGATTCTCAATGGCTAGCTCTAAGACCTGGGTGTTGTTCATTTTAGCTTTGGCATAACATTCTCGTCTAGGTTGGTAGATTGATCTTGGAAGTCAACTAACATTTGTAACATCCTTCTCATTTTGGAAATCATTATTTGTTGTCTAAGATTTAATCTCAAGGTTACCATTTACAAAGAGGACTAGAGCAACAAGGAAAATGGAAAATGAGGGTAGACCTTAACTCCTTAAAGGTGTGCTGAATCAATGTAAAGTTGCTGATTTTACTACGAAGTTGGTAGAGGACTGCAGTAGATTGCATAGAGAGAAAACCAGCTTGGAAGAGCTTAGAATTTTTTGCCCTTTGTTTTAGAGGTTTAAAGGTAAGAGCCAATGCTTCCATTCTATGTGGAAAAAAAGTACAAAGATCACAACACCTCTTCAACACAAACACGATAACCTGAAGATTACGTACTCAAATATTCTTTTTCCATTCTGGTACATGGAAAATGCAAATTGAAAATGAAATGTTTCCACTGCTTGAAAAAGCATATTGCACGTGTTTACATTGCATGTTAAATTGTTATATTCTTCAACTACAGGGACAAGTTTTTAAAATGGCTTTCAGAAAAAAAAATGCTTTACTACAATCTACTGAAATATATAGCACTTTAGGATCATTTTTTATCACGAACCCTCTTTTCCTTTCATGCAGTATAACTGCATTTTAAATAACTCAATTTTTGATATCTGCTTTTAATCATATTGAATATGTTTATGGGATTGTTGTGTCTTGATTTTTGTAGGAAAATAATTTAGCACTCTACATTGTGGAGGGGCAAGGCCATAGAATTTTGTTCCTATTCTCTTAATCAGATAAATTTGTGTGGTTTCTTACCATCTATGATTTTATCTTCAGCAGGAGAAACAAAAATGGGTTTTGGTTTTTGCAAGATTATTTTTGGTGGTTATTGGTTCAATTATCTCCCATGCCACTCTCGAAGGTTTGTATTTACTGCCAAGGCTTGTCTGCTGCTACTTCTGTAGAATTATTTACTCATAATTATTTTACATAATAGAAAGTACTGTCATTCTTTAAGAATGTGGCAGAGACACATATATTGATCTACATATGAAAAAAGTGTTTTCCACACTCTTGAAGAATTTCCTTTATCTATAGATGATGCTTCAAACTTGGTTGGTCATTTATTTTCACTTTGGAGAGCACATCTAACAATATTCTCAAGCTAACAACTTGCACATTAATTTTCTTGTTCTAGGAAATGCTCTTCACGTAATACAAGAAAAACTCAATGGAGAAGCAAACTGGACAGGCGATGATCCTTGCTTAGCTTGGGATGGTGTGACTTGTTCTCAGAGTCATGTTGTTGAATTATGAGCTATTTCGGTCTCCTAGAGTTTCTTTTTAGAGCATGCAATAAATTTTACTTGATAGAAACAATTGAAATTTTTAAAAATAGTCTAAATTTTATTTCAGAACTTTGTGATAATTTTTCAGTTTTGCATACACTTTATTTTCTATGATTGACATAATGAATACAAGATTCAATGAAAAAGCTTTAGTGGAAGGGGATCGACAATTTCAAGTGCAACAGAAGCATCAAATTAGACAAGAAGTTTTCTGGAAAACATATAACAAGTAAAATGTCTTTTAAGTGATATTTAATGAGTCAACAAATTTGTCTGATGGTGAAGTAATTGATTTGTCAAATTATGTTCTAGGTCTTATGCAGTTTCTCTAGTGTAAGTTGGTTCAACACTGAGCCTTTATTGTTTGGTAAATGTATCTTTCTTTATTGTATCCTGAGGTATACCTATTATTGCTCAAACTAATGCTTAATACGAATTTGGCTTAACTGAAAATCAATAAGAAAAAATTTGAAATTAAAATTGCTTTCACTCCTGGTACCATAGGACAATCTAATTGATTCAGTGGAAGTAAGATATTATAGGTGGTGGGCATGCTCAATATTGTTTTACTCTGAAGATGTAGCTTTGACTAGATGCTAGCAACCACACAAGTTGTAATTAGGATCACATTTATTACATCAGATTGTAGACCTATTCAATTGGGTAGTTTTGATAGATTAGAAGAGTAAGCAAGATTAGAAGATTCATTAAATGACAATAATGAACAAACATAAACACAAATCAAACATAACTCATCACCAAGCCCTCCTAGTGGTCTCTATTCCTGTCAGAATGATGTGTAAGAAAAAAACCTTGCTACGTATGTAGTAATAACTCTTCCATTGAATCAACAAATTGAATGAAAATCAGCAACAATTAAAGATAGCTGCTATAGGTTTCCCAAAAATAGTAGTCGCTGAAGAATGGGAATAAATTTTGACTATGACTTCTAGACTATACTCACCCTCTAACAATTACATTATGCAGATATTAGTGGTGGTGTATTGTCATACCAACAATTTTGAACAGAATATAAACAATTACAAGATGCAAATCAAATTACTACACTAGATTTTTCTCCTATTATTAATGACAATATCGACATTATGATAGTTTGTAGCAAGTCATTACTGCCACTATGTGCAGGCCTTTGGTTTGTTACTAACATTAAGAATACTAGTGCTCTAATATTATACCATTACTATCCCTAATAGGATTATAACATTATAATATATTATTATGATCATACCATTGCTATTTTTTTTTGAGTAATTTTGGAGGATTCTATTTGAAGCCCCACCAATAATATTGAATAATAAACAAATAATTTTTTTTTTGTTTTACTTTGTAACTGTCACATTTGCGACGTCAACCCCCTGAATTATGATGGGGATGTTGTAGTGGCGATGCCTAACGCCCATCATAATTCCATTGGGATCTGTCGCAATTGCAAGGTCAACCAAGGAGATTGCGACGGGGTTGTTGTAGCGGTGATGCCAAAATCCCGTCGCAATTGCATTGGGATCCATCACAATTGTGATGCATTCCACAAGAATTATGGCCAAATGATGCCAGAATAAAGTGGCAATATAGCAATGGATAGCTATCGTAATTGTGATGGGTGATGACAGACGTCGTAATTTGCAACTAAAAATGAGCGATGTCTACTACTGTCACACTGGTGACACATGGCTGTCGTAATTGCGACACATAGCCATCGCAAAATAATGCCAAATGTATTAGTGAATAAACATTAATGATCCTCTACATTTCACTAGACATGGAATATCATTACCTAATTTAACAGTTCCACTATCATCATTTTCCTCAAATTTGTCAAATTTACTTATGTCACCAGTCATGTGATATGAGCATCCACTATCTATAATCCATGTATCATTATTTCTAACATGTGAAATAAGGGTAATTTCACTCTCATACCTTTCTGCATTAGGATATTCCTTGATAGAAATATATATCATCTCAACTACTTCTTTCTCTTCATTAATACTAGACTTAGTGTGATCTTCTTGAGAAATATAGCATTTTTTCTTTCCTTTGTCTTTATTGTCCTTGTTCTTCCTATACTTGTAATCTTTCTTGTCATTTCTATCACTCTTACATATGTTTTAAGATATTTAGTAGAAAAATGACCAACTGTATTGCACTTAAAAAAAATCAAGGACAATTTACCTTTACCTCTTGATAACCTTCTTGCAATTAATGCTTCAATTTCATCCAAATCATCTTCAATTTTAGGATCACTCTCAACTTTACTGTTCTTCTCTTTCTTTAAATTGTCAATTGTTAGTGAAGACTTAAAATTATTTCCAAGTGTAACCATACTATTATCATAATTTCTCAACTCAAAAGTAGTCAACCTACCAACTAAACTATGAAGTATCAAAACATTACCAGGCATATTTCTCACTTCTTGAATTGTTGACAATTTCATAGCATAGATAGGTAAAGGAGTCCTTAAAACTTTACTTCCAATTTTATAATCACTAATAATACCTCTAGTAGCTCTGATTGCACTCTTAGCTTCTTTGATTTGGTTTACACGATATACAACATTCTCACCTTCTTTCATTCTCATGTCATCATACTTGACTCTCAAAATTTTAGCTTTAGCTCTCAACGCATTTGGATCTCTACTATGTACAACTACCAATTTATCCCACATCTGTTTAACATTTGTGTAGTTCTTGATATGATCAAACTCAACATCATTAAGGATAGATGCAATCTCAGTCATTAGACGATTATGATTTCTATTCACAGTTATTTATTTCATTATCATAGGAGTGATAGGTGTAGTGTATTCATTGTCCAACTAGTGTAACATTATCTCTAATTCTAGATATATGTAGCCTTATTCAATCTTGCCATGAGGATTTTGGTACCTCTCTCTTATACATCTTTGATCTTTATCTCAAGTATCTTTAAACTTGTTTCTCAATTGTTAGATAATTGAGGTAGGGTGTGAATCAATTATGTCTAGTTATCCTATAGTCCCTTAAAAAAAATTAGTATCTATATGACTTCAATATAAATTAACTCAATGATCTCATTTAGCTTTATAACTGACTTTTATTGATGCAAGAACATCTTGGGTTGCATTGTAGTCTGGCTTATTTTTTTCATTATGCTAGTTGATGTCAAGTTCTAGTGGTTGTCAAGTTGCAGTCATTGTCAAGTTCCTATATATGTTGAGTTGTTCAGCGTTCGCTGAGAATTTTTGTATGGGCAAAGTTGTCTAGTGTTGGTTGAGTTCCTTCATGTGTTGAGTGAACCCAATGTTTATTAGTGCTCAATTCCTTCATTGACTAAGTTTATTTGTGATTGGTTCTTAGTTTGAGTTGACTTGTGTATTTAATTTGGATCATGAATTTAATGTAAGGATCTTGTCTTGGGATGTGTGTAGACCATTTTAAGGTCAACCTTCTATTATGTAAAGATCTAAGACCTTTTATAATCCATTTTGGGAAGTACAAATAAGGGTGTTTAGGCTAGGATAGGAAGTAAGGGAGAAGGACTAAAAGAGCTAAAAGTTTGAATTAAAGACTTGTGAAAAGTCCAAGTCTAGAATTTTGTAAATTTTGTTGGCCATAACCTAGAAGGCCTCATTAGTTGGGAATGTATGATGATAATTTGATGAATCAATAGATTATTTGTTATTTCTTCTCTCCTTAGTGATATTATGTGTTGTTTTCTTCCATTGTGTTTACTCAGTAAGGGGATTGAATAGTTAGGTGTGTCTCTAGCCCTAGCTATCAAATCCTCCTTGCATCAAGTGGTATCTAATTTTGAGGTTTTTTCTTGAAGAGATTGAATTGTGTAGAACACTAAGTTTGATTTGGTTATAGGGTGGTAGATCTATAGATTTTTCCTATAACTACAAACAGTTATGATCTTATAGGAACCTATTTGTAAGGATGGTTTGAAGTAGAGGAAATGCCTACACTGCTATTATGGACATGTTGAGACAAATTACAACCATATTAGAGATTGTTGAGATAGCCTAGAGGAGAGGAGTTCATCTTAATGATGAAGCAATGACACCAAACCCTAATCCAAAACTTGATGAAGATTAGGATGAGAAAAGATTATTGAGAGTATTGTCTAGGGAACATTCAAAGCCTATTATGGAAGTTGATCCTTATGATGGAAAATTGGACAATAATGTTGTGTTGGATTGGATCTCTAATATGGAGAAATTCTTTGAGTTTGAATGCACTCCTAATAATAGGAAGGTGAAAATTGAAGTCGCTAGGTTAAAAGGTCATGCCTTACTATGGTGGGAGCATTTACAAACTAATAGAGAAAGAAGAGGAAAGGAGAAGATCAGGACCTGCCTAAAAATGGTAAACAAGGTGAAGAAGAAGTTACTTCTTGTTAATTACAAAGTTAGCTTGTTGAGAAAGATGCAAAATTTAAGACAAAAGGACATGACTATGAAGGAGTATAAAGAGGAATGATATAGATTGGACATCAGATATGGACATATAGATAATGAGGTTGAGAAAGATGTAAGGTACCTAAATGGATTGAGATCTAGAATTCAAGATGAAATAACTTTTGTGAAATTGGAAAGTGTGTAAGAAGCATATCAATATGCCTTGAAAGCTAAGGAGATCTTGACATTTAGAAACATGAACAAAGATAGAGAAGTAGAGGTGATCAATTCCAAAGAGGTAGATGTAGATCTTATGGAGAAGGTGGAAGATCTGACACTTTTGTGCAAGATAAAAGAAAATATGAATAGAAAAATGAAGATAGAAGAAAGACTGAGTGGAAACGTGGTAATTCTTGTTAGAGTAAATAATTTATTATTTATTATTTATTCTAGTTACTTAAGCTTACTTAGGTTAATGCTTTTATTTAATATTTAGTAGTTAATAGTTGTAGTGATGATTTGTTGACAACATGGGAGTTTGTTCCCTTCTAGCATGTTCCACCTTTTTGTGGAAGAGAGCTTAGTTGTCAACCTTATCTTCTACCTCCTTCTCAATTGTTCTACACGCTTCCTTGAGGCCTTTATAAGCGGTCTCTCTCTCATTGTAAATTCATCCATTCACATAGCAATTTTATTTTCCTATTGTGAAATATTTTCTGTTGCTTTGTTTCTTTCAAGCTCTTGCTCCTTAGGTTTCTCTTCGGCAAGCTATTTGCAGTGCAGGTGATCTTGGCGATTGTACAATTGGATTTCATCAACTCCTACATGGTATCAGAGCCTCCCTACTACTTCTTGTTTGAAAGATTTTTTTGAAGCCACAATTCGAAGACATAAACCCTATTTTGTTTGTGATTTTTCTTCAATTGGGAGGAAGAGCATTTTTTCAGTATTTGGAGAAAATAAAGATCTAATATTTTTTGGGCTTTTTTCTTTATTTTTTGGAGGTGCAACAATGGAAATTCAAAAAAAATAACTACACAGGTGATTTTCAAACAACAATATCTCCCTCATATGGACTCTTTTTTTGAGTAATTTTTTTTTTTGGGGTAGGATTTCATGATCTACACATTGGTGTAGGTGGTTTGAGATCTATGTTCCTGAATTTTTTTGCAACTCTCAATTCTCGATTTTTGCCACTTTAAATGCTTAGTACAAGCTCATTTGGACACATAATCAGGTTCTATTTTTTTGAAAGTGTATTTTTTTAATCTACTTTCTAGGTCTACAATTAGATTAGAAGTTCTATAGACAAAAATACTACTTTCAAAAATAGGCCCTAAATTGGCTATTGTAATTGCACTAAGTAAAGAGTGCCCAATTTATACATTGTGGGGGGGAGTATTTTCTTTTCTATAATTTAATTCAAAATAAGACCCTTCTACTTTCATCTTCTTCTTTTCTCTCAATGGCGGATCCATCTGTGACTTGTCTCATGCCACACAACTATCATACCTAGAAGGCACAAATGACAAGGCTTCTCATGTCAAAAGGCTTATGGTCATGTTTGGATGAGAATCAACCTATTCTCACATGCCCTTTTGAGGTTCTTCAACATAGGAATAAAATGGATGAGGCCATGGGATTGATTGCACTGAACATCTCAAACAGTCTGCTATTTCACTTGGATGGTTTGACCACTCCTCAGGCTTATTGGCTCAAATTTTAGACTTTGTTTGGCATAGTGAATGAATTCCAAGCATTGTAGCTTGATGTAGAGTTGAATTCTTTGACACCTGATAGATTTCTCACCATTGAGGACTTCTTGATGAAATCCAAATCTTTGCATGCACTTTTGTAGGGATGTGGGAAAACTAAGACAGATGACAAGTGTATCTTTTTAATATTGTCAAAGTTAAGGGGACAGTATCAGATCTTCTCTTCTACTTTCTACTCCTCTATGGATTCCTTGGGTGATAGACATAGGATGCCTTCATTTGAGATATTTTGTGATTAGTTAACTTGTGAATAGTCCAAAATTAATCAGATGGATTCACTTTCAGGTTCACAGTGACAAGCATTGCTTGTCAAGGATACATAGGAGCAGAAGTCAAAGTAGATATTATATTCCCTCGGTTCATCATCTTCTTCTTAAAAGAAGGAGAAAAAGAAGACTTAAACTCATACCTGTTCCTATTGTTAGAAAGGAGATCATGATGAGGCACATTATTTTCAGAAGAGATTTGATGGTTATGAGAAACAAATTTTAGATTTGCAAGCTCTTCTTTAGAAGAGCACTATTTCTTCTCCATCATCTTCTACCTCACAGGGCTCTTCCTTTCAATCTTCTTCCACATCTTCACAATATACATTAGATCTTGGAAAGGGTCATGCATTACAAGCTTCCATTGCATCTCCTTCATAGGTTCCTTGAATACTGGATTCAGGTGCTTCTCACCATATGACATCTTCTCAAGGTGTCTTTTCTACTCTTGAGGCTTCTCCTATTCCCCATATTCTCATGGGGAATAACACTACCCTACTAGTCTACAAGAAAGGTTTAGTTCACATCTAGGATGGTATATTCAATGATGTATTGTATGTTCCATCTTTGTCTACCAACCTTCTCTCAATTTCTCAAATTACACACAGTAGATCAGGGAAGACAGTTGAGTTCACTGCTAATTCAATCTTCATTTGAGATCGTATAATAGAAATTCTTATTGCTACAAGGGAAATTGACCCTTCCACTTGTCTCTACACCTTATCACACTTTGGTCCACCATCTCCATTTTTGGAGCATAGCTCTTCTCTTTCCCAGGAGCATCATGTGGTGTAGTAAGGATACTTGAACCTTTGTATTGTTCATGAGATCCCTATTTTGATTGCCACACCACATCTAGTTGAGGGCTTTTCTCTCCTGTGGGATTTTGGTTCCACTCTGTATGATCCACTAGCATCATTCATCAAGCCTTTAGATGCACTTGTTGTGAATACACCTTCCTTGGGGATTCCCTTGTAGGATCCTCACATTTTCTCCTTTGAGCATCAGATAGGCCTTTCAATTTTCCCTCTCATTAAGGGGTTCCCTTGTTTTATTCCCTTGTTTACTTTGCATTGGAGTTTCATTGGTTTGATTCTCTCTTCGAGGGCTCCATTATTTTGGGGGGGCTTTGGCAGCTTTGGTGACTATTCTCATGGGGGGGTTGGTTATGGTTTTGAGAGAGTCTCTTGAAACATTTCTGGTGGAAATTGTCCTTGGGGGGTGTTGTTGAGGCCTTCCTTCTCTTCATATATTTTTCAGCATGTTTTTTACCTCTTTTTGGGGGAGGGTTTTTCCCACATGGTTTTCTCTCTTTCTCCATTTATAGAGGTTGCATTTTCTTGCATTGTACATGGGTACCTAACATGGCCTCATTTTTGGGACCCATTCTGCATTTCATCTTAGTTTTGTGAGCCTAAGGCATTCCTCTAAGTTACACGTAAGGGGGGGTGTTCAAGTAAATAATTAATTAGTAATTATTTGTTGACAACATGGGAGTTTGTTCCCTTCTAGCATGTTCCACCTTTTTGTGGAAGAGTGCTTAGTTGTCAACCTTATCTTCTACATCCTTCCAGCTTGTTCTACAAGCTTCCTTAAGGCCTTTATAAGTAGTCTCTCTCTCATTGTAAATTCATCCATTCACATAGAAATTTTATATTCCTATTATGAAATATTTTCTCTTGCTTTGTTTCCTTCAAGCTCTTGCTCCTTAGGTTTCTCTTCAGCAAGCTATTTGCACTGCAAGTGATCTTGGTGACTACAGAGTTGGATTTCATCAACTCCTACAATTCTTACCAAGGAGGTACTAGTTCTTAATGAGGATGAGGTAATTCTTATTCTAGAGGAGCTTTTAGTGGTAATTTTTTTAGATGTGGAAAAGAAGGGAATAGATCCTTTGAGTGTAGGTATTTTGGTGAAAATGAACAAAGCAATAGAAATGTTGTGACTCAAGAAGATCTTAAGGGTTCTCTTTGTGGACTTGAGGTTGGAGAAAATATGATGGTAAGAAAAGCTTTGTGTAATAGGATAGTCAATATGATGGAGACACAACCCAAGCATAGAATGGACACAACAGGAAAGGGAAAATTTTATTAACTATGAAAAAATGCTAGTACACTTAGTGTAGAGAAACAAACTCCAAAACATGCCCCAAGGGCTTAAAATAGTATAAATCTAGAGATAATTTCTTCTCCTAGTACCTCCTCTCCAACTCCACTCCAAACTGCCTTTTACAATGCAAGAAATATTCTTAAATAGACCCTAGAGGGTTAAGGATTAGTAATACATTCTAGAAAGTGCTAGTTGGCATCCACTAACCAAATAGAAGGCTCTAGAAGTCGCATTAGAAGTTGGCACAAAATTAGAAGAATCTAGAAATGGTAACCAAACTTTAGGGAGGCATAACTTTTGAACCATAGCTCTGATTGACGAACTGTTTACATTTTTAGAAAGCTCTCGAATACTTCACTCGTCCACAATTTTTTGGTCTTGTTTGAGGTCATTTAATGCCCCTAACCTAACTTTGAAGCATTCTTAAGATGTCTCCAAAAACTAAAAAATTGCGGTAACTTTCAAACAGTGGGACCTTTTGACCTGATTCTTTTTCTGGAATGCTCTAAATTACAATTACATTCATCCGACCAATTTAAACCCTCTAATTTACCAAAATTATGGATCAATTAAATACTACTATTTTTTTGGCATTTACACATATCCCAAGGTGTTCAAATACTCTAACCTAGAACACTAATAGTGGAACTATGAGAGTTGGAACCTTTATTTGACCCAAATGGATATCCAAAAATGAAAACACATGAAACAAAAACTAAGTCTAAGTACATTTTTTTGGGTGACACAAGATTTCCCTTATACCTCTGGATGCTCCTGCATCACAATAAGAAACCTATCCTAAGGAGAAGTCTTTCAAGACCAAATGTAAGATGGAAGGAAAATTTTGCATAGTGATCACTGACAATGGATGTTCAACAAATTTGGCATCATAGGAGCTAGTTACAAAGTTGCAGTTGTAGAGGTTGAAGAATCTTAAATCCCCATCATGTCTCATTGGTCAAATAATAACACAAATCATTGGTAAGTTAGTAATGTGTTGTGAAATTCAAGGTCGCAAACTATTTTGAAGAATTTTTATGTGATATTATGCCTATGGATTATTGACATATTTTGTTGGGTAGACCTTGCAGTATGATAGACATGTTATGCATGATGCTAATTGTAGCTCTTAATGAAGTAAATTATACCACTATTAGAGTTTACATGGTTAATGCAAAACAATTTGAAAGGGAAATGAAAAGGAACCAAGTCTATTTTACTATAATTCTTATAGGCTCAATTTGTGGTAGTAATGTCTAAGTGATAGACTATAGTAATGAATGAGTAGCTAATAGAGGTCAAGTACAAGAAGATAGTAGAGGTCGAGTGGTAGTAGAAACTAATAGTTTTACTTGAGTGTCAGTAGAAATAGAAAACTTCCTGAAAGAGTACAAGGAGATTTTTATAGATGATATACTTGATGATTTACTACTAGTAAGGAGTATAAGTCATTGTATGGATTTGATTAAGCACCATATAGATTGATACTTACAAAGAATGAATAACTTAATAGATAAGTACAAGAGTTTTTGCATAAGATTTTGATCAGAGAAAGCTTGAGTCCATGTGTGTATCTGATGTTCTTCAACATTTGTTTCATCCACATAACTTGATTATAGTTATTTGCTATTGCAACATACTCTACTTTAGTTGTACTCTACAAAATACAATCTTGCTTCTTTCTTAGCCAAGAAACCAATATTCCTCCAAGAAAAATGCTCAACCACTGGTTCTCTTTTTGTCATCTATACTGCCTTCCCAATCTGCACTAGGATATGCACATAGAGTAAAATTACTTGATTTATCATACCAAATACCATAGTCAGATGTTCCTTTCAAATATCTAAATATCCTCTTTATTATTGCATAATGATACTCCTTAGGATCAGCTTGAAATCTAGCTACAATCCCAAATGTATTTTCTATATCTAGTCTAGTGTGAGTCAAATACTGCAAACCTCCAATCATGGATCTATACTTCTTCTGCTCCACTACAAATGTCTCATCCTTATTGGATAACTTGTGACTAGTTATCATAGGTGTAGCAATAGGCCTACAACTTTCCAATCCACTTCTCTTCAACAAATCCTTTAGGTACTAACCTTGTGGAATGAAAATTTTATTACTATTATACATAATCTACAATCCTAGGAAAAATGTCATTTCTCCTATCATGCTCATTTCAAACTCATTCTTCATTTCTTCAACAAACTTATCACTTGCTTCATCATTAACTCCAAATATGATGTCATAAAAAAATATTGCTATTACTAGCAAACCATTCTCAATTTCTTTCAAATACAAGTTACTATATGTTGTACCTTTAGCAAAACCAAGCTTTGCCAAATAGTTGTCCAACCTTGCATACCAGGTTCTAGGTGCTTGCTTCAGACCATATAGTGCTTTCTTTAGTCTACATACCATGTCTTTGTCTTTTGTCAATCGGAATCCTTTTGGGCACTCAATGTATACCTCTTCTTCAAGATCTCCATTCAGAAAAGTTGATTTAGTATCCATCTAATAAACCTTAAACTTTTTATTTGTTGCATAATCTAGTATCATCACACTTTTCTATCTACCAAGGGAGTCTGATACAGGAGCATCTTGCATGGAAAAAATAAATTATTAGAAAAAAAAAATTCAAAAAAAAATTTGTAGAGGAGAGAGAAAGTGACGAAAATAGAAGGAAAAATAATAAAAAATAGAAAAATAGGAAAAAATGAGAAAAGAGAAATTTCTATTTTCAAGGTGCATGGGTGGCATAAATAAATAATAATAAAAATAGTTGTCATTCCATTAATCGAGGTGTGTAGGTGGCATCTTAGAAGTTTGTGGAAAGATCCTTAAATCATGTATTTAATATTTGTTGGGTGCTTAGTTGTATTTGGGTGGGAATTTAATATTTATTTAAAGGTAGTTGTATTTACCTTTTATCTCACATTGGTTGTGTTTGTAATGTCTTGGGTTAGAAGTGCCTATTTAAGCAAGGCTTATTATCATTTGTAATCAAGTTGGAGAAATAGAAGCTCTTCAAGTAGAAGCTCTTTGTATGTAATCTCTTGTAAGGAAGTTCAAGAAATAGAAGTTCTTGCATTGTAAGCTCTTCAAATGTAATCTCTTCTAATGGATTTCAAGTATTAATGGATGCTTTATGAAGCATTTTTGTCATCTCTCTATCTCCATATTGTTGCATTTTTGGTTGTGAGTTGGTACAGATGGTGTGGCCCATCATCACACTCTCACTGCTTCCTTTTTGGCTATAGGGACATATGTCTCCTCATAATCTATGCCTTCTTGTTGTGAATATCCCTTGCATATAGGTCTATCCTTGTTCCTCACAACTTTTCCTTTCTTATTCATCTTGTTTCTTAATACCCATTTGGTTCATATCACATTCTTATCTTTAGGTCTAGGAACTAACTCCCATGCTTCATTCTTCACAATCTAATCTAATTCCTCCATTTCTTGAATATAATTATTATCTTTACATGTTTCATCTATACTCTTGAGTTCAACTTGAGAAATCAAGCATATCTCTTCATTAACTCTATTTCATGTCATCATACCTATGTCTTTGCTTCTAATTATCTACTCTAGAGTTTGATTCTTTGTCAAATTGCTGTTAGGGGTAGGAGTCAATATTTCAACTCTTATCTCATCTCTAGGTTCAAATCTCTTCTCTCCTCTTTGCTCAAAAACATTCTGCAAATCATTGTTACTCTCAAAGAAAACTTCTACATTTTGTCTAACAAGTCCATAATTATCTTCTTCTTCATTAGAGTTATAATCTACCATCTTTTCCTTAGTTCCAAACTTTTCACCAATCCTTACATTTTTGCATTCAACTACTGTCTTAGTTCTATAGTTAAAAACATATATGTCTTATTTTTCAATGAATAACCAAGAAATATACTTTCATCGCTTCTTAGATCTAATTTACCAATGACATCATCTCTCTTAATGTAACATTTATTTCAAAATATTCTAAAATACTTAATTGATGATGAATGACCAAACCATAATTCATAAGGTTTGATGACAAGAATATTCTCCAAAATTTCTTAGAAACATCATTATCAAACAACATTGCTCTTGATGCCTCTACTACTAATTTATTTTTTCTTTAACCAATCCCATTATGCTCAGGTGTTCTAGGTGATGATAGCATTCTTTTGATTCCATTCTCTTCACAACACATGTTAGACTCTCTAAAGGTGAACTATCCTCCTTTATTTGATCTCAAAAACTTTATCTTAACACTAGATTTGTTCTCAACTCTATTCTTAAATATCTTAAACTTCTCAAAAGATTCAAATTTTTCTTCAAGAAATTCTACCGACATCATTCTAGTGAAATCATCAACAAAAATCATAAAATACTTTTCACCATAGAATCCTCTTGTTCTTGAAGGATTGCTCAGATCTATGTGAACAATCTCTAACTTCTTTAAGGTAGTGAACTTCTTTCTAGTAAATGATACTTTCTTCTGTTTATCCAAAATACATTCTTTGCAAACAACATTAGTATACTTTGTTATCCTAGGCAAGTCTCTGACAGCAAATGTACTACTAACCTTTACAATATTATCAAATTTTATGTGACAGAATCTTCTATGCCACAACTAACTATTGTCCACTTTAGCTACCAAACATGTCATTTCAGTAGGATTCAAGTGAAATACATTACCTCTAGATCTTGTGCCTATTCCAATCAACTTACCATCTCTATCTTTGATAATGTAGGTATTCTTAGTAAATTGCAACTAATAACCCTTGTCCACTAACTGTCTAACAGTCAAAAAATTATGTTTCAATCTATCAGCAAAATAGGCATCATTAGTGTTAGTTTTACCATCAAGAGTAATGGATTCAATTCCTATTATATGATAGGTTGCATTGTTACCAACTCTAACAATACCTCCATCATGATTCTTGAACTTAACAAACTTATTCATATCACTAGTCATGTGAACATCCACTATCAATTTATCTAATCAAATTTCTTTTCAACTTGAGAAACTAGAGCTCTCTCTTCTCTAATTTCTCTATCAAGATCATTTTCCTTGATAGTCACAAATCCAAATTCATTATCACTTTCACTTTGACCTCTCTAATCAAATTCTTCATTTTCATTTGTATACAAATTGTTTCTATCTCTTTTAGGATAAACCTTCCCTTGTTATTTTTCTCTCTTTTAGGACACTTATATGCATAATGAACGAATTCATCACAAGTCCAATATTTAAAGATTTTTTTACCATCTTTTTCTCTTCTCACAAGAAGGGCTATACTTTCCTAAATATTCTTCTCTTTATTAGATCTATTGCTACCAACAAAATCTCTATCCTTATCAGATTAGATCAAATGTTAAGGGCATTGAAATTTGTTCTCACTCTTGCTAGATATCTAGATTATCTCAAATCTACTTTTACATCTTCTAATCTTCCAAGCAACATTTCCTTGGTAAAATCCTTAGTACAAGGTATTAATTGTTAGAGTAATTAGATATTTTCTAATTAACTCTAGTTTACTTAAGCTAAACTGTAGATATCTAATAATTAATTATTATGATGCAATCTAGGTTAGACCTTTCTAGGGTTTCAATCTACTTTATAAGGATGATCTCTCTTTGTAATTACTAATTCACTTTTGATTATAGCAATTTCTCTTTTTGCTCATCAAGA
Source organism: Cupressus sempervirens (assembly GCA_028749045.1). NCBI lineage: Eukaryota > Viridiplantae > Streptophyta > Pinopsida > Cupressales > Cupressaceae > Cupressus > Cupressus sempervirens. The sequence continues at coordinate 194,938,099 of CM053783.1, read as the reverse complement.
ATTTCTCATCTATGGATCTATAAATTCCAGCCTCCATAGCTTTTGCTTCTCTCTTTCTATGATAGGTATTTGCATGCAGGTGATTCTTGAGAGCTATGGGGTTGATCTTTCATCAAATTCCAAATGGTATTAGAGCTCTAAATATTCATACCCATGTTATGTTATTGAGAGATTTGGCATCAATTTTTAGATCTGAGCTATCAGGAATTTTTTATTAGATCTGGAGTATCACTAATTTTTGAGGCACTTAGATAAAAAATGAACATCATCATTGAGCTCAGAGTCCTCAAAAAAACCTATTTCCATATAAAATAAGTCCAATTTTAATGTTGTTGAAATCTAAGCCAAAATATTTGTGTACCATGACCATTTTGACCTGGCCACACAAAATGAGTGGGCAATTTATTTATTTATTTTTGTTACAAAGTTATTGCAATTTTTTCTATAAAAGGCATATGATTTTTTTAAATCACATGAAGGCCACTTTTTGATTTTAAAAATGCATGGCTTCAAGGTGAAGGCATTTGTTCTTTAAAATTCCAGGGCACAGGACCCTCCTGTGCATGCATTTGGACTACCTCAAGCTACAATTTAGTAGAGAATCTCATTTTTTGGGCAACAAATGGTATCACCACACTTTGTACCCTCTATAGGCTCTATGTAGTAATACCTTTTTTGATATTTTTTAAAGGTCTTGTCAAGTGTCCTTCCCTACCATGCACTTGGGATTGCTAGTCAAACCTCCTGGTGCTTGATGTGAGCTCTATAAGTGCTAAAGTAGTCAACAAATAAAATTTTTTTGGTCCTGTGCATTCTTTTTGAATACCTATGCCTTGATTTGGACCTATGTCCTACATGCATTGGACTGTAATTTTAGGACTACAACATAAAATGCCAAGAATAGATAATGGCATGCATGGGGGATGGTGGTTGTGACATGAAACTTGAAGTATGATTGTGCTATTTTTTCTTGTGGGAGCTTGACTATCGAGGGTGAAGGGGTGTGGGGTTATTTCTCTAAGGGTTGGGAATGATGTCAGGGGAAGTGGTGTAAGGGCTCCTAGGTAGCCAATGAGAAATATTATCTTGTCTTCCCTTGATAAGTAGCACCACTTCTCCTTTGCCCCCTCCTTGCTCTCCATTGATGGATTATGCCACTTACCATTGTACATGATGGAGAATTTCTTGCTCATATAATTCACCAGATAAGGAGGCACTGAACCCCTTGCTTCATCATCTCTAGTACATCTACCAATTTGGTTCTAGGGCTAACCAGTTTAAGAAGATGATTATTTGGAGGTACAATCTCCAAAATAGGGACCTTCAAAGTGGTGTTAGGGTTCATTAAACACCACTTTTATGAAATATGTACCACAATATATAGAGCATTCAAAATGCTAATGAATCTTTCCTACCTTGACTCTGTCCACTTGGGGCTTCTAGTATTATCCAATGGGCATTGCTTCCAAACTAGCATTCCACATTTAGTTCAATCTCATATGGTAACAATGGCCTCAACACCTTTTTTTCTTGGTACACCTACATGCTTTTAGATGGAGAAGTTGTATTGGGTTAGTGTTGGAGGCTATTATGGATCTATTGTTGCTTCTATTGGTGGCAACATTGGTTGTTATTCCTATTGATGATATTTCCATTTCCAACTTTCAACCTTTGTGTTTAGTGCCTCCATGTTTTCTTTGTGTATGGTGGTTTCTATGGTAGTGGAGTTTATTCACTTGATTGGCACCCTAGAGGAGAGTGGTGAGTATGGCCATTGACACCTACTATCATGCTCAACTTCCTACTAATCTTACCCAGGCCTCCACATTGACCTTTATGAGGAGAAGGTCTTTATTATGGCTTCCAAGAGGAACTTCTTTGGGTCCCATCTCTAATTTCTTGCCATGATTCATGCCCCTTTGTTTGGATTGGAGACTCCAATTTTTGCACTAAATTTGGAAGGTGATGGAGGATGTACTTTTACTAGGAGGTTTTTGTAAAAAAAAAATTGATTAGAGGTGTATGCAGCCCCATAAGTAGGCTAGATCATGTTATCTTGAGACCCATTTTTTTTGGTCTTCCATGTGTATCACATGGCCACATGGTCAACTTGAGGACAATTGCACCTTTTTTGGAAACAATGATCATCTGCTCTGCAATTGGTACTTTTTCTATTTGTTTGACAGTTTATTTTTCCATAAACATGCTTGATGAGTTTAATATTTTAAACACATGCAATTTTGTGGCTATTGGGTTTTAATCCAATACTATCCCTTTGATCTAACACTTGTTTTTGGTGGTTGGAATTTTTTTCTAGTAGGTGTCATTTTTCAAGCATTTTTACCTTGACAGTTATTTGACCATCAAATTTGGGCTTATCACTTACTGATGTCAGCACCACATTAGCACTGCATCAATGTTCCTATCACCTCCTTAGGCTCTATTTAGACCTACCTTCACTTTTTTTCTCATATCTTGGGCATACAAACTCTATTTTCCAAAAACGAGATATCGCTAGAAAGATGGTTTCAAGATTGTCATAGTGATTTAGTTGGTTTTTAGTTTTGATGCATTTTTATGGCTCTTTCTACTATAAACATTAGGAGTTACTTTTTGCACTCTAAGAGACATATTGTGAGCATCTAACCTCTAATTTGAAAATTATTTATATCATTGGAAAGGTCTTATCAAGCTCTTTCCAATGATGTTGGTTGTTTTTTCAAATTCTGCTCCAAGCATTTTCTATTTAATCATTTGCATTTTTGTATTCTGGTAGATATCTTGGTTGTTTTTGATCTGAGGATCAATTTTGTTGCTTCAAATAATTTTGCATGACTTGTACTATCTATTTTATTAGTCTTATGTCTCTTTTGGTCTATTTAGACATCATTTGTATGCATTCTTGCAAACACACTAAGATGAAGTGACATATTGCATCTGTATTTTTGTTTCAGTTGTTTTACCTTATTTTTTCTTCTAATTCAAGTAGTTTCATCTAAGGACACTCATATAGATTATTTTATCCATGGGATTCACCATATCTTATGCCTTATTGTACATGCACTACTCATAATTAAAGTGACATGATGGGTTGATGTTTTGCCTTTGTTATCCATCTTCCTTTGTCTAGTGAGTGTCCCTTCTAAGACATTAGCCTCATGACGTATATGTGATTAATCACATCAATACACACATATGACATGCAATTCTTTTGGCCCACTTTTCTATTTGCCTATCACCTCACCCTTGTATGCATTAGTGGGGGTTCTTTTTTTGTTTCTCATGCTTCCTTGGTTCTATTGATCAACTCTTCAAGCTTTGTTGTTTCATGTCATCTATATCTTCAAGTTTAGTTGTTTACCTTTGTGTGCCTCCTAATTTGATGTAGATTATAGTCTTCTCAAGCTAGTTAGGTTTTATTTTAGTGGAGGTTCTTCAGATTAGTAATTAATTTTGACAAAGATTTGTAGCTTCTACATGCTTTAATGGTGTTCTTCATGACCATCTTTTGTTCCTATCTTCTAGAACATTCCCTAGTTTGGAGGCTTCTTCAGTCCTTCACTAGTTTCTTTCAACATGTTTTTCCATTTTCTTTTGGAGTAGGGATTCTCCCATGTGGTTTTCTCTATTTATCCTATTTTTAAAGATTTGGTTGTGCTTGGGTACCTCATCAGTGTTGAGATAATGGGTGTTGCACACATTACATAATATTTTTATATTTTATTATTTTATTTTATTATGTAATGTTGTACCTAGATGAACATGCAACATGTAAAGATTCCCATGGAATATTCTTGATAAGTTGTATTATAACATTGTGAATGTATTTCATGTAATTATTTAATATTGAGGAAAAGAATTAAATGCATAATATTAAATGTGGGGTCAGTGGGTTCAATAGCACATGGTTTATGTAATACCACTTTGTGGTTTTGTGGGACTTGCTACTATATAAGCAGCTACAAGGGTAGTTTTTGTAGAGAGTGAGAAGTGAAAAAGGCAAAAGTCGAGCAGGACAAGGCTTGATAGGTTAGCCAAGGGAGCATTTGTGAAGGTTGGAAGCATGACATGGGATGTGTGGATTCATGCTTGTTCACATAGTTTTCTCGATTGTGGCTATGGCCATGAAGGCTTCCATGGTTACATTGCAATGGTATTTTTCCTGAATAATACATAGTGTTGGATGCTTTTGGAGGCTGGGTTTTTCCCTCAATGAGGGTTTACCAGGGTATATCTTGTGTCACAATTTTTTGTGGGTATGTTTTCTATTCTCTTGCATGTGAATTTTAATTCCGTGTTTATTTTAGATCTATTATGGGTTATGTGGAAATGGTTATATTCTTTGTTACCAAGTTTTCTTACAAGTGGTATCAGAACTATGATTTTATTATTGTAACCCTAGATTGAATCCATGGGAATGCATGAGAGGATAAAAGAAAAGGGCAAGATACATGAGCGATTTATTGTAAATCTGAGGGTTTTGGATTTGCTATTATGATGGGATGTTAAAAGATTTGGGCATGTGAAATTTTTTGGACAAAAGGATTTTTTGGATGTTTCTTTTAAATGAGGGTTTAAGAGGGGAGCTTGCAAAAATGACCTCCTAGGTTAAAAAAACCTCACCATTGGATTTGGGTTGATGTCTCCATAAATTTTGATATATAATATGCCCTAGTTTGGCCATGTTTAGAGGAAATGAATGAGTTTTTTGGTTTTAGCCCGTGATGGTTGTCAAATTTAATCCCATCAAAATTTTTGTCACAAAACAAATTTTTAAAAATGAAAAATTGCAATGAAAATGGTAAAAAGACTATCTTATTAAAATGTGCATAACTTTCTCTCAGTATATTGGATTTCATAGTTCTTATAGGCATTGGAAAGCTAATTTAGAGCACTAAAACTTGGCATAGTTTTGGTACAATGATTTTGACATTTTGTCAAATTTTGACAGCCCTAAAGTTAGATGTTGTTTATTTTGAGCATAGATTAGGGCATAACTTGGGCATACAAAGTCAAGTTTTAGACTTCGAGTAGTCAACAAAAAGCTCTTGGAGAGCTCTACACATTAGTTCAGATTTGGTGCAAGTTTGGCATGATTTATTTGTTGATATATTGATCTAAATAGTTTATGGTATATATTTTGACTACAGCAACATTGTGAGTTTATGGCATTGGAGATTTAAGATTTGATGTCATTGTATACTTGGTTCATTATTCAGATTGGTCTCATGATGATATGATTATCAATGTTTGGTTTGGATATGTATGATGACTTGTTGGACCTATAAGTTGTGTAGTGTTGTAAGTGGTCTATACTTATAGGTTGCATTTATAGCTTGGTTATGCATTGTCTTTGCCTATTGATCTTTCATTATTGATGCATATTCAGATTGGTGGCTTGGATTTGGGTTGTCTATGCCCTAAGTCACATGATTTGTTAATTTTTCTTCATGTAGAAGGGATGAGATGTTGTTACTAGGTAAAATCATGGTAGAGGATTGTAATTGACTATTTTATGCTGAGAGTTTGGATACATTGAGAGCTAGATGCTTGGTTCATGGATATGATCATGGTGCCATGGATTTTGGCATGACATGATTAGATATATAGGTAGATCCTTGATGTTAATTTTTTTTGGATTTCTAATTTGGTTATGGTGGTATATATTTTTGGTTGAGGATCATGGTTATTTGGTTTCTTTTGAGGAGCTCATTATGTGCACTTTGAGTTCTTTGATGGTTTGATTCCTTGGTTGATTCTCATGGTTAGAGGATGGGTTTTCATCATGATGTCATGGATAGCTTGGATACACAATTTAGTGGGAGTTTGTGATAGTGATGGGGTGACAGTGCAGGATTATTCCTTGGTTTGGTTTGGATATTAATGTAGGAGATGGACTTTATGATGCCATGGGTTACTTGGTACCACAGTTGAGTGGGAGTTCTTTGCATTGATATATGTATTGAGTGTATGCAGATGTTGGAGATTTGTCTTAGATCCTATTGCTACAAAATCACCTTTGACATTTACATGGTGCACTTATTTTCTTCATGGTGTGTGGAGATGGTTCCATCTTGAGGACTCACATGGTTCTTGGTAAAGGTGTGGTTTTATGCTTTTATTTGGCATGTTATCCTTGGTATAAGGATGGTTTCATTATTATGTCATTGTATACTCTTGATATGCATTTAGAGTTGTGGTATGTTATAGTGTGTTCATATGGAGCATGTTATCTCTTTGGTTGAGATGGTTAGATCATGTTGTCATGTTTATGTTCCTAAGGCCATGGTTGGAACTTTGACATTGATCTTGGTTTAGTTTCTTGGTATTGGGTACACTGGTCATAAGCTAGATACTTCATGATATTTTTATGTTGCATTTGGAGTTGGCATGGATTGATTGGTTATAAGTGCTCATGGATACTTAGAGATGGTGGCGATGCTAATTTTTCTTGGATTAGAGAAGTATTTGTTGGGATGGATAGTTGACAGTTTCAGCAGGAAGTCTAAGGGGCAATCACTTGATATGGACTTGAGAGGAGATTGTTCTTAGATGAATCTTGGTTGGAGACTTGGGTATCTTGATGAACATTCTCATTTCCCACTCTTGGTCTACTTGGTGGTTTGCTACTTCAGAGGTATAGCCCATTGTTTTTCTCAGTTGCATTATATTTATGCTTGTCTTTCATGGATATGGATGTTGAGCTATAGTACATGAGTTAGTTCTGGAGGGTTCATTTGAGAGATGGTTTCAAATTGGTTATCTCCATGTGCATATGTTGTTATGTTGATTGACTTTGGGAGATGGTTTTATATTGGGCATGTTCCTTGGTTTAGGAATAGTTTATGACTTTGAATTTCTTGTGAGAGGCTTACATCCATGAGTAATTATATGGTATGGTTTAGGTGTTGTTGAGGCTTCTTGTTAGAGTTTTCTGGAGGAGATCATACTTGCATAGTTTACATCTAGAGGTGTGTGTAGAAGGACATGATACTAATTATGATTTGCATAATTTCTCTTGTCTTGGTTATCTTCCTAGATGTTTGGTTTTGCCTACATTGGATTTGAGATTGATTGGAGATTGTGATCACTGGTTTGTGCTCATGCATGTCATGTGAGAGATGACATGGTTATTACTTTATCTCTTTCCTCTATTGGTTGTGGAGAACTTGAGAGAGCATTGGAGACTTGTTATGAGAGTTGTTCTCGTAGGATGTTGGTTTATGTATTGTGGATGTCCTTGATACTACATGGATTCACTTCTTTGAGATGTTGTGAGTGGATTAGTTATAGATTTGACATTATCTTTTGTAGTGGGAGCTTCTTGGTATATGTGTGGTAGGTATTGCTCTTGATGCTTGTGATTTCAGGTTACAGATTGGTGTTAGGATAAACCATGGACAGAAATAAAAACTACATGCAAATATAACCAATAACAAAAAATAATAGATCACATAGAAATGAACACAAGGAACCAAGATTTAACATGGTTCACCCAATCCCTGGGCTATGTCCACCAAACAACAAGTCCGATCTTATTACAATCTAGTGATTACAACCTGATTACAATCCGTAATCCCTTACAACTCAATACCACCACAAGAACCAATTTCACATCACATAATGAAAATACCCAACCCTAAACACTTTTATACAAGTATTAAATTTCTTTTGGGCTATAATATGTTGGCCATAAATTAGCCATAACTTTAGTGACAAATCTACGAATGGCGAATCTACGAATAGTACCAAAAAAAAATTTTTGGGGTGATGCCTCAAACCCCACTAATTATGAAGTATGTGCAGTACTTTTCTAATCAGTCACCATAATCTAACGATTGGATATGTTGATGATATGAGATTCACTTGGTATACCTTTAGAGGTATGGATAGTTGGATGGGTTTGGCACTTGTTGTGGATGCTATTTCAGCTATGGATATTTTGACAACTATGGATACATGTGATTACCTTTGGATCAAATTTTTTTTTGTGCTTGGCATTTTAGCTGGTATAGGATTTTATGATCTTCTAATGTGATAGGTTGGGTGGCTTTCTCTTTAGATGGCTTCTATGTATGTCCAATGGTAGTGACATAATAGGAAGTGAGATCATTCATGTTTGAGATGTTGGATACTTTGATTTTGTTGTGGTTACCAGGATGGAGCACTTGGTATACTTTGATCCATGATGGTGGATGTGTTGGGAGGGATTGTTCCCTTGTTCATTTATGTGGCTATGGATTGACCCTATGTAATGTATACAACAAGTGGGAGATTTTTGAGATAATGGGTGTTGTACACATTGCATTATATTTTTATATTATATTATATTATTTTATTATGTAATGTTGTACCTAGATGGACATGCAACATGTAAAGATTCTCATAGAATATTCTTGATGAGTTGTATTGTAACATTGTGAAAATATTTCATGTAATTATTTAATGTTGAGGAAAAGAATTAAATGCCCAATATTAAATGTGGGGTCAGTGGGTTAGGTAGCACATGGTTTTAGCACATAGTTTATATAATACCACTTGGTGGTTTTGTGGAAATTACTACTATACAAGCAGCCATAGAGGTAGTTGTTGTAGAGAGTGAGAAGTGAAAAATGCAAGAGTCAACCAGGACAAGGCTTGACAAGTTAGCCAAGGGAGCATTTGTGAAGGTTGGAAGCATGGCATGGGATGTGTGAATTCATGTTTTTTCACATAGTTTGCTCAGTTGTGGCTATGGCCATTATTGCAATGGTATTTTTGTTAAATAATATATGGTGATGGATGCTTTTGGAGGCTAGGTTTTTCCCTCAATGAGGGTTTCTTAGGGTATATCTTGTGTCATAATTTTTTGTGGGTATGTTGTCTATTCTCTTGCATGTGGATTTTAATTCTGTGTTTATTTCATATCTATTATGGGTTATGTGGAAATGGTTATATTCTTTGTTGCAGAGTTTTCTTACAATCGAGCCTTATTTGAATGGACCCAAAACTTTTTGTAGTAGTTTCTAGATTTTAGCTACTCCCTAAGTTTATCTTAAGGGGGGGTGTTAGAGAAATTAGATATTTTCTAATTAACTCTAGTCTACTTAAGCTAAAATTTAGGTATCTAATAATTAATTCTTTTATTAATTATTATGATGGAACCTAGCTTAGACCTTTTTAGCATTTTGATCTTGTTTATAAAGATGATCTCTCTTTGTAATTACTAATTCACTTTTGATTATAGAAATTTCTCTTTTTTCTCATCAAGAATGTCTCATCTATGGATATGGAAATTTTAGCCTCCATAGTTTTTTCTTCTCTCTTTCTATGACAAGTGTTCGCATGCAAGTCATTCTTGGGAGCTGTGGGGTTGATCTTTCATCAACTTCAACATCAATAGCTAAATCATATGAGCTACTTACTTGAATGGTGGCATCAAACTTTCCAAGATCTTCCATACTACCTCATTGTCTTCCTTGGTTCCACCATGAGACCAAATTCCTACAATAATTTATGATATTCTACCAATATGGTTTCTTACAAATTCATCTTCCATCATTTTAGCATCTTGAAATGTGCATATCCAATTCTATAATCTAATTCTCTTTGTATGTGTACCACCTTCAAAAATAGATTCTAATCATTTCCAAATTTCATGAGATGTTTGAAGTGACTTTACTTGATTGTACTCATTCTCAAGAAGGGCTAATAGTAATGCTTCTCTTGCTCTCATGTTACACATGAATAGATCTCTCTCTGCTTCACTACATCCTTCAAGATTTTCTTCTTCCATAATGGTGTTCTCATTCTTTGTCAAAATCGAGTAACCTACACCCATAAACAATAGATGAGTCTTTATCTTCTCCTTAAAACTATCATAGTTGACCCCATCAAATCAAGAACTGTCCTTTCTACAAAAGATTCACCATTGATCTCCCAAAGTTTTTAAGCTTATCCTTCAAGCACCTAAAGCTCTAATACCAATTGTTAGAATATTTAGTCCACCAATATAACTAAGAGTGGGAGGGGGTTGCATGAATCAATTATCCAACTATTATTGCAATTATTAACCTTAAATAATCTTTAACCATATGAGAAATATGATCATAAACCACAACAAAATACTCATACACAATAACATCATATATATTAAGTAGGGAAACCCTTGATTAGAGGGAAAACCCTAGTGGGGATGGTACCCACAAGATGTTGTACTAATATAAATATTCCTTGTTAGAGGATGGACCTCGTTAGGAGTCTATAACAACATCCACTACATATTAGTCCCTATCAGGAGACTTTGAATCACTATTAGGAGATTCCAACCCTATTAGGAGTTGTGTTATCCCTATTAGGAGTTATGCCAACCCTGTTAGGAGTTGTGGAAGACAATTGTATCCACTGCCCAAACAAATTCAAGGTTAAGATCAATGAACCCACTATCCAAATGATCTTTGTATTATTCCTTGAAGAATAATAGAATTGTATTGTATTGTTCCATCCTCTTTCTTTGTCCTATCAATTGGACCTCTTCTCCTTTTGATCTTATAACCATATCACAAAACTTGCTTCCAATAATCCCTTGGATCACTTACTTTCATTTAGTAAAAACTCTACTCCTTTTGGTAGTTCACACTTCAATCTAATGCTTGATTCCCTTTACAAAAAAGGGAAACATCTTTCCTTTATACCATATCTTCAAAAGGATTCCTTGAGTTAGACTTGAGGCTTTTCAATTTAACTATAATATAATTAATTAATTACAATTACAATAGCATTGTCAGCTCATAGTCTATACAAACTTTACACATGTGACACTAGGGCTTCCACACTTGCCGAGCACCAATAGACTGTCCTCTATCACTGGTTGACTATTCATCTCTTCATTGTATCTTAGATGTAAGATAGTAAACAAACATCATGAACTACTTTCTTAATACTCTATTTCTATATTGCTCTCTATAAATCAATAATAACTTATGTATGTCTCTGACTTAGACTCTGCACACTTAACCAAGTCATTAAGACATTGTACTAAACATGTCTATGACCACGCATTACCAAACAATCAAAAAAAATTCCATATAGCTAATATCTCTATCTACAACTCTAGTGATCTTCACAGACTTATTGCTATGTTGACATCAATGACAAATAGAGTCATGAATATAACATGTTAATACTTTCCAATGCTTAGGATACTCCCCCAAAGTAGTATCATGAGCATTCATGCTAACAAGTGGTAGGTGTATTATATTCATTGTCTAATTAATGTAATATTATCTCCAATTCTAGATTAATGCAGCCTAATTTGTCTTGTTGTGAGGATAAATTCTCCTTATTCATCTTTGGTACCTCTCTCTTAGACATCTTTTGATCTTTAGCTCAAGAACCTTTAAACTTGTTCTAAAAGCACAGTGTTCTAATACCAATTGTAAGATAACTAAGAGGGTAGGGAGACAATGAATCAGTTATGTCTAGTTATCCTACAATCCCTTCAAACATTTTAGTATCAATAAAACTTCTAAAACTTCAATAGAAATTAACTTGGTAATCTCATTTAACTTCATAATTAACTCTTATAACTAATTTACACCAAACTATTAACTCATTATCTTTGCTATTACCAAATATCAAAATTATTACTTTAATATTACCTAGTTGTTACTGAGTTGTAGTTAATAAGTAAGCATCATGAAAAATCAACTTAAAAAATAACAACATTCAAATATTTGACACCAAGATTTTGAACGTGGAAACCCTATAAGGTAAAAATCATTTGGGGACTGATAACCCCAAAAACTTCACTCTACTAAAGTGAGATTTGTTAAAAGACAACCTTGTTAAAGGTTTACATACACATGGTTAATGCCACTTAGTTAGAGGATTTATACCAAAATATCATCTAGACATTATCACTCCTTGATCCTATCTAAAGACTAGCCTACTCTATAAGACTCACAAACTTCACTAAATGATGCTACCATCTAGAATTTCATAGACTTATTAAGTACACTCAATTAAGAGATTTTTCTACTACAATTGTTAGAAAGTAAAGTTCAAATGATCTATTAGGTTTAACACTTAAGAGATTTTTCTACTACAATTGTTAGAATGTAAAGTTCAAATGATCTATTAGGTTTAACACTACCTTGCTTGTTCAAATCTATGTTCTACTTAGTCTCTTTCTGATCTCTTCCTTCTAGTTTATTCACACCTTTCCTCTTTCACTTTTCCTTTAACTCTGACTGATCTTCCTTCTACTCTTCTAAGTTCTCCTTTCTTCTTTTAGCTTCCACAACTTTTCACTTTGATCTACTTTCTCCAAAAATTCCACCAACAATTGACAACTTAATCAAAGACCAAAAAATTTCTCAATCATCTCCTTAAATAGTGGTCGCTTTGTGTCAAAATTCTTCCATATTTTTTTTCTTAACCACAATCTTTGATCTTAGATTCATACCAAATTAGTGGATTTACACATTGCTAATGTGACCTAGTTAGTGGATTTACACCAAAAGATCATCTAGACCTTATCACTCCTTGATCCTATCGAAAGAGTGGCCTACTCTAAATGACTTTAAAATATCACCAATAAATGTTTCCATGTATAGTTTTATAGACTTGTTACATCCACTTTGTTAAGAGATTTTTCTACTACAATTATTAGAAAGTAAAAGTTCAAATTATCTATAAGGTTTAACACTACCTTGCTTGTTCACATCTCTATTATGCTTGGTCTCTTTTTGATCTTTTCCTTCTAGCCAATTCACTCCTTTACTTTTCACTTTGCACTTAATTCTACTTGATCTTCCTTCTACTCTACTTGGATCTCCTTACTTCTTTTATCTTCCACAACTGTGCACTTTGATATGCTTTCTCCAATAATTTCACCAATGATCAACAACTTAATCAGTAACCAAAAACTTTCTCAATCATCTCCTTAAATATTAGTCTCTTTACTTTCATATTCTTCCAAAAAAAATTCACTTAATCACAATCATCAATCTTACATGTGTACCAAATATAATGAATCTAGACACTTAGCAAATAGAAATTTCATAAAATTTTGTACTCATCCTTATCCTTCTTCAATCTCCATCATTAGATCTTCATTGTATTTTTCTAGTTGTAGATCTTTTAACAAAATTTGACACCAAAAGTTAGCCTCATATTTCATCTTTATAAACTTGTTCTTCCAACTATTACGTAGTGAACATAAATTTTCACCTAGGTAAGACATCACTTGATTAATACTAAACTTTCTCAATGCACACTAATCTTGTTAAATTGCTTTGCTAATTGCTCAGTGACAACTATAGTCACTCAGTGAATATTGTCTCCCTTCTTTCACCTTGTCACTCAATGTAGGTTGTATAGCTTATTACATTACAAGATTATATTATTGTAAAACAATCAAATCAACATTACATTATCACTATCCAACTCATTCAAGTTCCCATTGAATACTGTACAATTCAATACTATGTCATCAACATTCTTTCTTAAATCCTCTTCATCAATCAAATGATATGGCACTCTACTAAATTAGGATAAAATTAGGATAATGTCTAATAAACTAAGACTTGACATCAATGACAACAAAATATTTGATATGATTTAGGGCTAAGAATATCTACCACTTTATGTGAAAGATTGGATGGTCCATAAGTTTAGAAGTTATCATGCTTAAATGGTACATGCATAAGCTATGGTGGCCTGCAACATTTACTATTTTTTCAACATATGGGGAGTGAAAATGCAATTAGAATTAAATTAGTATATTTTGCAAAATATAAGATTGGAACATATCTCTAAAAGATAGAAAAGAGGGAAAAAGATGTGATTTAGTTATTGAGAAGATTCTAGTGTATCAATTCATAAATATTTTTTGTGAAATTTCTATTTAAGAGTATGTGAGGCATACACATGGGGTTTGATGGTTATATTTATAATTCAAGTTGCCAAGGACATGTTTTCACATAATACCATTGTTTCAATTGTTGAATTTGCAAAGAACTACACACTACAACCACAAAATGAAGTACAAGCTAAATATTCTACTACTCAATAGGTTTCCATATTTTTTTATACAACATTCCTTCATGCACCTACAAGTACAAAAGAGGAAAGGAAGGTATTGATCGAGTATCATTTTTACATTAGTGATGATTGATCTCATTCTACAATTTTTTTACATGGTTTCTTTCAATTATTCTATGGTGATTTGACAAATATGAGCATATCATATCGATACATCGTATGGTTAGACAACTATGCATTGCAATTGAAGAATGCTCACATATTTTATTAGCTAAGAAAAATGCATAAAATAATTGGTATTTACTATATGAGAATCTTTAGGAAGGTTGTTCATGGAAAGGGAGAGCACAATGGTGCATGTGCATGTAGCAAAAAGCCTTAGCTTGTGAAGAATTAAAGTACAAAGATGTAGCAACATTTTTAGATGTTAGAAGTATTATTGAGTGGTGTAGTGCTATAATGGTTCTATGTAATGAAGGTAAGTCTATGGTTTGCAAAAAAAAATGGCCAATAAACTAAACTTGCAATGTACCATATGAGAATTGTTGAATAGTGACAAGATTGAGTAAGCTACACCCTTTTAGAATTTTTGGTATAGATTCATGGAGTATCCACACGTGATATATGGAATGCCTTTTTCTATCATGTGGAGATGAGTATTGGGATGTGTGTAGTGCCTCTTGTGTTTGCATTCTATACCTTGTTATATTTTAATCAAAGATATACTTGTTACTCATATTATTTATACCTTTGATCTGATCTGAGGGTCAGATGTTATACTTTGATTTCTAGTATCATAGATGTTAGATAACTATATTGTTTAGTTGATCATATTTTCATAATGATGCCATTTTGAGATTACAGTATGTTTTATGATGATATCTGATTATCTAATATTTGGGCATATCTCTAATTATGTTATATGTTGGATTTAATGCTATGGTAATTTACTTCATTCTTTCTTTTTTATGAACATGAGTGATGTAAATAGATTATTTAGGTATAATTAAATAAATGATTAAATTAGGTTATATAATACATTTATTGCTTTAACTATATAATTATATGCAATCGCACTTGATCATGTGTTTTAGTGCATGCATGATTTATATCCTTGGTAGTGGCACATGGAGTGGTGATTCAACTGTTAATTTTAACCAATGTCATCCCTGTATGGTTGACATATCATATTTGATTATTTAAATTAAACCTTCCAATGATTTGATAAATCTAGAATCATTTGCATTATGTGATTAGACTTGTGAGCATGTTTGCGCATTTAGAGTTTTGCCTTTTTTGCGAAAGTTTGTAAGGTTTTTTGTGATTTTGGTTTAAGGGTTTTTGGCTTTATTTTAATTAATTTTAATTTTTGGAATATTTGACATAGATGAATTCCAATTTACTTGGAATAGCCTATTTTTATTTGAGTTGATTTGAGGTTAAACTAGGGTACATAGTTATTTACCCTAATTGATTATTCACTTGAAAAGTGAATACATATCTAAAGAGGAAATCTATTCCTCACTTCTCACTTTTTGAAATAAGAAAATTGAGAGCTTTTCCCAAAATCCTCTTCTAGAGGATTGTATTTCTATTCATTGTAGGAGCTATGGGTGTGGGATCTTCACAAGATCAGTCTTAGTGGATCTAGCTCAAGGAGACCTCAATTTTTTGCAAATTTTGGTAGCTTTCATGGGATATTTATTTTATTTGGTTGATTCCCATTTTATCCCTTTTGAATATCAAGTAGGACTCTTCTATTTTCATGTTTCTACTTCTCTTTTTGGTAGTTGTATGTTAGGAGGCTACTAAGAACTAGTGTTCCCCTCCATTTCTGATCATTAGTTCTACCTGGTTGGATAGGCATGAACATTTCCCCAAATTTTGGGGTGAGAGTTTGGGGTTTTGCACCATTATTCTATTAATTTTTGTATACAGTTTCCAAACCTAAATTTTATTGGATTTTCATGGCTTTTGTGCCCTAAGACCAAATGGGTTTTAATTTTGAAGTTTTGAAGTTTTTAGGTTTTACCTCAATTTCCATGTCATCCAATTTTCTCAAGTTTTCTTGGTATGGCATTGGTTGTGGACATGGATTATCCATAGGATGTTAGTCATAACATTGTTGCACTTTTATGTTGCATTGGTATGTGTGCCACATCTATCCTCCTAAATTTTTTTCTTTTGGTTGAGTGTTTTTTCTCTTGTGTTCTCATCTAGCCCTTGTTTTATGATCTTCATGATGGTGGTGTACCACACATGAGTACATGTGCATGCATTTATGAGGTGACTTGCAAGGCCCAAACTCCCAATTATATTTTAATGAGGATGTTTATTTGGGTTTGGGTTGGGAATATGCATGCCTTTGGGCACTCATCACTGGATGAGTATGCGTAAGGTAGGGTAGCATGGTGGGCGCTTCTCTCTTGCAGCCTGGTAACTATTGTACCTAGAGGGTTGGCATGAACAAGTTCTAAACAAATTATAACCAAATAAAATATTAGGTAATAAAATTAAGATAATAAAAGGAGACAGTGTGAGATCTTTCCATTAGTAAGTTGAACCACATGATATTTATCTTGGGCTTCCTAATGCTAAGCAATTTTCCCTCTAGGTGAGTCCCTACATTATTACCAGTTGAGTGTCTAACCAAGACTTATTATACTTGCATTGTCTCATGATCTTGGTTTCAATCATCTTTATTTTTTGGCAAGAGTGTTAGCAATGGACATTTTCTTTATGCATGTTTGTGGTTGGATTATTGTCTCCATCAGCATTGTAGGAGTGGACATATGGGCTCCATGTGGTTCAGAGACATAGCTACCTATACTACTACTGGGGATAAGTGTGCAGAGATGGTCTATTATTCTAGTCCAACTAGTGCTTGATGTTTTACTTGGTATATTCAAAATTCTAGAGTATACTTCCTTTTGATTTATGATTTCATTGGAATGCTTGGATATCATGTTTAGATGATGTTGGTTTATGTGACGCATTCCTATATTATGATGTTTAGAATATGATTAGATGATGTGATTTACTTAGTTGGAGTATTTATTGCTCTACTGGATTAGCAGGTTAGATTTCCTTTTTCTTATGATGATTATTACATTTTGGTAGTGATGCCCTCATAAGATAGCTCTAACTATTTGGTTCATAGTTTGGGATGTTACATGTGAGGGATGGCTAGGGCCTTCAGGGTCTCATGATGTTATTATGGTTGGGAGGAAACATGCAAGAGTTTAGTTGTTTTTTGTTCATTACAATGTTATTTTTAGTATATTTTCTTTACTGGTATGGTTTAGAGGGTTAGATACTCTTTCTATCTTGTTTTTCTGGTGTTTGAGTGTCCTAGCATTGATTCACAGATCTAATACTCCCTAGTGTGGAGGAATTGTTTTTCCTACTTCTTTGTCTTTCATTTTCCTTGTTGTTATTCTACTTCCTCACATGAGAGAAGAGTTTTCTCATGTGAGAATGTGATCTCTCACACTAGAAGGCATCCTCTAGCCTAAAGTGCAATGGACACTCATGTGACATTGTATTCTCTCCCACGTGAGACTTGGCACTTTGTTGTACAATGTGGGAAGTCTCTCATACGAATCTTGACACTAAAGTGGAGAGAATTTTTTATTGTCCCAAACTATTTCCTCATGCAAGAGGGTATTTCCTCACATGGCATGGCACACTTCCTCATGCAAAAGTGCACTTCCTTGTGTGGAAAAAGGGGGCATCTCTACTATTTTTTGGGGAATGCAATTTGATGTTTTGAGTACCCTTTAGGTTTGCTTGCTTTTCCAGACTTCAATAGATCAAAGAATTTATGTTCTATTTTCACCTTTGGTTTTTGTCTTTCAATTTGAGTTTGTTAGTTGGTAGTGGTGCTTGGAGATTTATTGGTTGATAGGATTATTGGTTAAGTCTCCCATTGTGATCTTTGTGATCCTTGTATATTGATTGTCATTTTAATCCATACTTGTTTTAAAAAAAATCTTGGCTTTTATTTATCCTTGTTCCACAGATCTCTAAAAGGGGCATTACATCTAGTATCAAAGCCCATGTTGCAACATTGTGATCTCTATGTGATGCTTCCACTATATTATTGTTTTCAATGTGTACATTGTTATCTTATGTTGGTTATTTTGATATCTTGTTGTGGTTCATGCTTGTGACTCTTATGATTGTGATGAATGGTTTTGACCTTATCTTATTGCTTCCATAGTGATGCATCCTGCACTAATGCCTATGCTTTAAGAGAACATGGCTTGGTTGGAACCTAGTGTAGAGAAAAACCAATGGGACCATGGTCAAGAAGATGAATCTCATCATGGAGATTCCCATTATTCAGGTCATAGGGAAGAAGAGGACCATGGCCATAAGTGTAAACATTCTCGTACACCACTAGGTGATAGAGAGCATCAATGAAGGGTTAATGGCCAGGATGATGATGACTTCACCCAAGGGAAGATGATATGAGAACTTCAAAGGTCAAAACCACCACTGTTTGATGGCTAATGGATAGGGCTCAAGGTTGAGAGATAGTTACTAGATATGGGGCATTACTTTTCCTTATTACCCTACAAAAGAAATGTGAAGGCCCCTTGTGCTATCACATAGTTAAGAGACCATGGATCTATTTGGTGGGCTATGGAGAGTGAGAATCTTCGTATTGATGTGGTAGATCTCACTTGGGAGATCTTTGAAGAGAGATTCAAAGATAAATTCCTACCTCCACAGTATTATGAGGCCCATACTGATGAATTTTATGAGCTCAAGTAGGGGAGTATGTTAGTGGATCAATATGAGAAGGGGTTTCCTAGGTTGAGGCAATATTCAAGTTACAATTATGATGAAGCACTCCTCACACATAATTTTGTTAGGGGCCTTAGGGACTCTATCATTGGAGATTTATGTGTTCACCAGTCAGGGATGCTTTCACTTACCATGGAGAAGGAAAGGATTATTGGGAGCAATGTGGCTATGGGGTTTAGTGGTAAATCAGATTTTGAGAGCTATAGTGCATGAACCTTAGGGTAGGATGCATAGTTTACTCAGTCCTCAGGAAAAGGCCAAACCTAGTCAGCACCCCCTCAAAGTGGATATCATCATAAGAATCAAAAGGGGTTTTGGTCAAAGGGTGGATAGAATTTAGGTTCCTCAAGGAAGAAAGGGGATGACTAGATCCATGGACAAAAGTCTTAGCAAGATTTCCCTCCCTAGAGTAGTCAGTAGAACTCTAGCAAGGGAAGTACACCTTTTTGTAGTGTTTCTTAGGGTGGGTGTGGACCTGTTTCTAGCTTCACAAGAGAATGGTATTCTTGTGGCCAACTCATCCATAAAGAAATGAGATATTGTTTTAAGCCTTCTTTAGGACCTAGTAGAGGTGTAGCTAGAACAAAGCCTATTGTGGGAGATGGAGGTAGAAGCTATCAACTCTTTATGGTGGTTGATAACTGTCAAGCTAAGCATCAAGGTATCATAGTCAAGGCTACAGGTACATTACATGATATTTCATCTTCAATATTATTTG
The DNA here is from genome assembly GCA_028749045.1 of Cupressus sempervirens. NCBI lineage: Eukaryota > Viridiplantae > Streptophyta > Pinopsida > Cupressales > Cupressaceae > Cupressus > Cupressus sempervirens. The sequence goes on along the minus strand of CM053783.1, from coordinate 194,918,544 downwards.
ACTCAGGTGCTTCAAATTCTTTTATTTCATCATCTCTTGTTTAGTAATGTGGGCTAGTCATAGCATGTCAGGTCGATAGATGGCAAGTTGAGTTAGCCACAAGATCCAAAGGGGCTATGGAATCCTTAGTCAGTGGTTGTAGTTTGAACTTGGGTACCTTCACCACCATAGTGGATCTTTGCATCCTACCTCTAGGATAATATGACATTGTGTTGGGCATGGATTGGTTAGCCGCTATAGTGTTTTGATGACACAAGTAGATAGGTGGAGCTTATAGGGGTCTAGAGAGTAGTCTCACTTCAGATGATCTTAGCTAACCAGCTAAAGTGGAGTGTGTAGAAGGGATATTAGATGTTTGTTATTTCTATAAATAATCTTGAGGAGGTCAAGGGTCATATGGTGACACTTATTGATCACCCACTCCTTCATAAGTATGCAAACATGTTTCCTGATGAGATACCAAGTATGCCACCATAGTGTGACATTGATTTCTAAATCAATCTCATACTAGGAGTGGAGTTGATTTCATGAACTCTCTATTGCATGACTACTCAAGAATTGAGTGAGCTCAGATTTCAATTGGAGGAATTGTTGTCCAAGGGCCATATTCATCCTATTTTATCCATGTGGGGTGCACCAATCATCTTTATAAAGAAGAAAGATGGATCATTATGTTTATGCATTGACTACCAATAATTGAATAAGGTGATGATGAAGAACTGATACCCTTTTCCAAGGACAGATGACTAGTTTGAGTAGATAAAGGGAGTGTGAGTGTTCTCAAAGATTGATCTTAAGTTGGGATATCATCAACTTCATATGCATGAGGCTAACATTCAATATGGACATTATGAGTTTATAGTTGTACCCTTTGGGTTAACCAATGCACCATTAGTATTAATGAGCCTAAAGAAAAGATTATTTCACATGTACCTTGATCAATGTATCATTATATTTTTGGATGACATATTGATCTATTCTAAGACTATAGAGGAACATGAGGTCCATTTACACCAAGTGTTGCAGTGCTTGTGAGATCATCAATTATATGGCAACTTGGGTAAATGTGGATTCTTCTAGTTGGAGGTCAAGTATTTGGGGGATATCATCATTGGTGATGGTATTGTGGTAGATTTGGATAAAATTTGAGCTATCATAGATTGGTTGGTACCCACTAATATTTCTAAGGTTTATAGTTTCATGGGATTAGCAGGTTATTAATGTCACTTTGTGAAGGATTTTTTGTGTGTGGCTCATCCCATCACTTCTCTTTAGTGGAAAGGGAAGAATTATGTATGGTCAAACTAGTGTGAGGCAACATTTATGGCTCTTAAGGAGTGTTTGACTAGTGCACTAGTCCTTGCAGTACCTAATCCTATAGCTGATTTTATGGTTTGTACAGATGCTTCATTGGAAGGTGTGGGTGTGGTGTTGATGTAGGATGGTCATGTGATTGGATATGAGTCTAGAAAACTCAAGGACCATGAGCTTAAATACCCCAACCAAAATTTGAAACTTGTGACTATAGTGCATGCACTTGTGCATTGGAGACATGTCCTTTTGGGACATGGGTTTGAGTTGCATAATGATCATAGGAGCTTACACTATATATTTACTCAGCCAAACTTGAATACACAATAGCATTGTTGGATGAAGTTCCTATGTGAATACAAATTTGATGTTCATTAGATTAAAGGGAAATAAATTATCATCCTAGATGCCTTGAGTAGGAGGTGACATGGGATATTAGTGTTGTCATTGGGAGTGGATTTGTGAGGCTATATCTTGGGCTTTGCCTAGTGACACATGGTATCAAGAGGTGAGGGAAAAGATTAAGTCTAGGTTTACCCTTGAGGGGAGGTTTTTAGGTTATTTGCTTGAGTTTGATGGACTACTACAACACTTCGGGTGTATTTATATACTAATGTCTAGAGATCTTTGTACCTTGGTTTTTTTAGAAGCACATTATGCACCATATTCTACATATATCAACATCAAGAAGATGCATGTCAATCTTAAATAATTGTACTTTTGGGTAGGGATGAGACATGACATTGTTGATTTTACTGCTTGATGTCTCAAGTGCCACAGAGTGAAGGCAAAGCATCAGCATCCGACAGGGCTTCCGTAGCCATATGTTATTGTAAAGTGGAAATGTGATATGATCTATTGCTTTTATCACTAGGTTTCCAATGTCATCATGACAACATGATTGTATTATGGTGATAGTGGGCAAGTTTTCCAAGCTAACACATTTTCTACCCATGAGGACATCCTACACAGCTTCTTTTGTAGCATATGTTTTCTTGGAAGATATTGTTCGACTGCATGGAATCCCTTGTCAAAATATTTTGGATAGAGATCTAGTGTTTACTTCAACACTATGGACATCTCTCCAGCATGTGTTGGGCATGTACACCAATTTTAGTTTGGCTTATCACTCAGAGATCGATGGTCAGATTGAGAGAGTGAACCAGGTTCTACAAGACATGCTTTTCATTTATGTGATGGATAGGTAGGTGAAATGGGAGGATTATTTATGCCTTATTAAGTTTGCATATAACAATGGGTATCATAGTTCTCTTGGCTTGTCACCTTTTTAGGCCTTGTACAGTAGACTGTATTGCACCCCTTCGAGTTGGGATCATTAGAGGAACTTCTAGTTCCATAGATGCTTTAGGATATGGAGCAATAGGTTGTTTAGATTAGAGAGCATTTAGTTGCTACTTAGGATGGGTAGAAGAAGTATGTCAATGCCCATAGGATAGATCATCACTTTTCTATTAGTGATAGGGTATTTTTGAGAGTACATCCAAGGAAGAACCCCATCTATTATGTGAAAGGCTCTAAGTTGGCACCACATTCATATCCTTTAGCATTGGAGACTCACTTTGAGAGGTTAGGACATAGAGCAGGTAAGGGTCCAATGGGACCTAAGTGATGAGACTTCTATTACTTGGGAGGATGCTACATGATTGAGAGGATTGTACACCTATCTTTTTGCAAGCTTATGCCTAGTGGGGGAGGATGTAGTACCTCTCATGCTTTCAGTATGTACCTTATTATATTTTGATCTTAGAGATACTTGTTACTCATGTTATTTATACATTTGATATGACTTGAAGGTTAGATGTTATACTTTGATTTCCAATATCATAGATGTTATATTACTATGCTATGTAGTTGATCATATTTGCACAATGATGCCATTTTGAGATGACAGTATGTTTTATGATGATATTAGTTATCCAGTATTTGGACATATCTTTAATTATGTTATATGTTGGATTTAATGCTACGGTAATTTACTTCATTCTTACTTTGATATGCTTGATGTGAATATGAGTGATGTAAATAGATTATTTAGGTATAATTAAATAAATGATTAAATTAGGTTATTTAATGTATTTATTGTTTCAACTATGTTATCATATGCATTTACACATGATCATGTGTTTTAGTGTCTGCAATTTATATCCCTAGCAGTGGCAAATGGAGTAGTGATTCAACTATTCATTTTCACCAATGTCATCCATGTATGGTCGACGTATCATATTTGATTGTTTAAATTAAACCTTCTAGTGATTTAATAAATTTGGACTCATTTTCATTATGTGATTAGACCTATGAGAATGTCTATGCATTTAGAAGTTTGCCTTTGTCTTGAAAGTTTGTAAGGTTTTGCGCGATTTTGATTTAAGGATTTTTGGGCTTTATTTTAATTAATTATAATTTTTAGCAGCTTTCCCATAGATGAATTCCAAATACCTAGAATATCTTATTTTTGTTTGTGTTGATATGGGGTTTAACTAGGGTAACTGGTTATTTACCCTAATTGATTATTCACTCAAAAAGTGAATAAGTATCCAAAGAGGAAATTTATTCCTCACTTATCACTTTTGGAAATTAGAAAATTGAGAGCTTTTTCTAAAATCCCCTTGTGGAGGAGGATTATGTTTTTGTTTGTTGTAGGATCTATGGGCATGGGATCTTCATGAGATCAGTCTTGTTGGATTTAGCTCAAGGAGACCTTGGTTTGCCAAGACTTTTGGCAGCTTCCACAAGATATTTATTTTACTTGTCTAATTCGTACTTTATCCCTTTTGGCTATCAAGTAGGGTTCTCCTATTTTTATGTTTTAGCTCCATTTATGCTTCCATTTTTGGTAGCTATATGTAAATAGGTTGAGAACTAGTGTTCCCCTCCATTTCTAATTGTTAGTTCTACTCAATTAGATGGGTATAAATGTTTCCTTGATTTTTGGGGTGAGATTTGGGGTTTTGCACCATTATGCTAATCATTTTTGCATACAGTGTCTAAACTTGAATTTTTTGGATTTTTGTGCTTTTGTACCCTAAGACCAAATGGGTTTTAATTTGAAGTTTTTGAGTTTTGAGGTTTTACCTTGATTTGCATGTTGCCTAGTTTCTTGAGTTTTCTTGGCATGATTTTGGTCATGGACTTGCATTATTCGTAGGATGTGAGTCAGATCATTGTTACATTAGGATGCATGTCACATCCATCCTCTCGAGTTTGTTTTTTGATTGAGTGTTATTTTACTTGTCTTCTCATCCAACCCTTGTTCTATGATCTTTGTGATGGTGGTGCATCACACATGAGCACATGTGCATGGATTTGTTGGGTGACTTGTGAGCCATGAACTCCCAATTGTATTTTTGTGTGTATGCTCATTTAGGGTTGGGTTGGGAATATGCATGCCTTCAAGAACTCATCATTGGCTGAGTTTGGGTAGGTTAGGGTAGCATGAAGGAGGCTTCTCTATTGTAGCCTGGTGACTATTGTGCCCAGAGGGTTGGTGTGAAGAAGTTCTAAACAAGTGATAATTAAATAAATTATTGGGCAATAAAATTAAGATAATAAAAGGACATAATGTGAGAGTCTTCTATTGGGAAGTTGAACCACATGATATTTAACTTGGGCTTCCTAATGCCAAGCAATTTAATCTCCAAAAAAGTCCCTACATAGTTACCCATTGAGTGTTTGACTAGGACCTATTATACTTGCACTATCACATGTTTTGGTTTTAGTCATCTTTACTATCTAGAGTGATTTTTATCCATGGACATTTGATTTATGTGTGTTTTTGGTTGGATCATTATCTCCATTAGCATGACAGGAGTGGACCTATGGGATTTATGTGGTTGGGAGGCATAGTTACCTATACTACTACTATGAACCAGTGTAAAGAGACGATTTATTATCCCAATGTGACTGGTGCTTGATGTTTCACTTGGTATATTTAGGATTCTAGAGTATGATTCCTTGTGATATATGCTTTGATTGGAATGCTTGGATATCATGTTTAGATGATGTTCATTTATTTGAAACATTCCTATATTATGATGTTTAGCATATGATTAGATGATGTGATTTACTTAGTTGGAGTATCTATTGTTTTATTGGATTAGTAGGTTAGATTTCCTTATCCTTGTGATGATTATTATGTTTTAGTAGTGCCACCCTTATAAGATAGCTCTGACTATCTCGTTGGTAGTTTGGGATGTTACACACAAGGGATGGCTAGGACCTTCATGATCTCATGATGCTATTATGGCTAGGAGGAACTAGCAAGAGTTTAGTTGTTTTTGGTTCATTGCAATGTTACTTTTAGTACATTTCATTCACTATTATGGTTTAGAGGGTTAGATGCTCTTTCCATCTTATTTTTATGGTGTTTGAGTGTCCAAGCCTCAATTCATGTATCTAGTATTCCCCAGTGTTGAGCAATTATTTTTCCTACTTCTTCATCTTTCATTTTTCATGTTGTTGTTATACTTCCTCATGTTAGAGAAGTGTTTCCTTGTGTGAGAATGTGATCTCTTGTGCCAAAATGCATTCTCTCATGTGAAGTGCGATGGATGCTCACACATGATTGTATTCTCTCTCACGTAAGACTTGGCACTTCCTTGTGCACATCTGGGCATTCTCTCGTGCAAACCTCAACACTAGAGTAGATAGAATTGATGATTGTCCCAAAGTGTTTCCTCATGTGATAGGATAGTCCCTCATTGGTGTACCCTTTAGCTTTACAACTTTTATACACATCTACCACCTATTTGCAAACTTCAATCAAAACATAGTGTTCTAAATGGTATATGTGTAGCTTTAAGGGTTTACCTTTATACCCGTTAACTCTTATGTATGTGAATTTGGGAAAATGGTTGAAGAAGCTACCATCTATAGTAACAAACTAGGTCACCTCTTCAATCAATCTCCTATGCTCTTTACCTTGTGGTTCAAAAACTAATTTGGCAAGAAAGGTATCTTGTACCCTTTTAAATTCTCTAGGATTCTTCTCCTTTTGTAGCAAAGGGAAATAATCATAGGTAGACATGTTATTTACCTAATCTTGGTGAGGTAAGCCCTCCCACTCTTTACAACCTAATAGAATATAAAATAACTAAGAATCCATATAAAAACCAAAACCCCAAAACACTTGTGAAAGCTCTTCATGTAATTTGTCTACTATAATTTATTTTATTTTATTTTCCCAAAAAAGGGCATTATTGTTTCCCTTGACTCTGTTTAGGAAGGTAATTATATCTTTAACCTTGGGAATTATATGTTCTCATGTCAAGGGGTGAGGAAGATGACAACTTCCATTCTCAAGATTGAGCAACCAATTTTTAGCAATGGCATTATTGAATTTGCTAGTATCAATGGCAAACTAGATAGGCTGATGGTCCATGCTTCATATTCCTCATGTGTAGGGATTCTCAGGGCACCCATGATCATAACTATATTTACATACACCAACACCTCCCTAAAATGCATTCTTGTGCATCTTTCAGAAGTTTCATACTTATTTCTACATTATAAGACTAGTTCTAGGCAAGGAATTTCCTTTAAAAAACCCCTAGCCTACAACAAACCACTAATGGCTACCCTATCTGCAATTGACTTAGGCTTAGGTTTTGAGAACCTCATCATTAGTTTCCCACTATCCTCATTAGCAAGGAAAGTATCTTTACCTTTAAGTAGGAACAAAATAGTAGCTAATGATGGAAGAGAATGAAACTCACTGGGAGGAATACACATTAAATCTCCTAATGAAAAATATTATGTTGTAGCTCCTTACATCTCCAAGAAAAACAAAAATACTTACCTCATATGGCAATGATAGAAAGAAAAAAAAAGGAAACTTTTTAATAGTTTAAATAGAAGATCATGTCATGGATAAATGAGGAAAATAGTGATTTGACATGGGTTCTTAATCATTAATGAACACCACATAGCTTCGCACGTACCACTTTACTCTGCCACCTTTCACACCAATTAGTAATTAATGCATGTCTTTTCTACTTTTTTGAGAAAAATTGACAATCTTTGTACTACCACTTGTCATTATTTCTATGCCTTTTAGACTAATGAACCTTGAACTCTTGAACCATGGGAAATGTTTGAGGTTCAATTTTGATAGTCTTAAAATGTAGGGTGTGATGCTCATATATCAATTGGTCATCATGGGAAAATTTAGCTATCAAGAACTCTAAACTTGAACCACTTGATAGTTCAAAGTTCAACTTCAAGAAGAGAACCAAAATCAACTGATTCCTTAGGTCATTTTGAGATTAAAACAAGTATGCAGATTGAACCAATGAAATTTGAACTTTGAACAATCAATTCAAGAGTTCAAGTTCAAATTTCAAGTTCAAGGGAAAAGTAACACAAGATCAAGTATGACCAAAGGTGTCCTAACAAGACCAAGGTGACTTGAACCTTTGAATTTTGAACTAATTGATTCAAGAATTCAAGTTCCAAATTTAAACTAGGATGAAGAACATCATGAAAAGAAAAATAACTATAAGTTTAAAAGGTTATGACAAAAACATGGGCAACAAAATATATGTCAAACAATCCAATATATGAACTATAAGTGCAAATATCTCATACATCAACTATATGTTGAATAATGTCATTCATCAATTGTATCCAATACACTATACAAAAAAAAATTGTCCACTAATGTCATATAGGCATAGAATGTATATTCCTAATCTACACATTTCTCATAAGGGGCAAACAATTAATCACAAGCTACCTTTAATTAGGGTATTTTAAAGTGGTGAATATTCATAATTTTGTGAATTTTAGAATTTTTTGGCTAGTAATTTGGCTAATTATTTAAGATTTAATGCAACCTAAATCACTACATTTTTATTAAATTTAGTTCTAAAATATTTTAAATTGCTTTATAATTTATTTTATTAAAAATTTTAAACTCAAAGATTTGCCACAATATTCGATACATGATTAGATTTGATTCACCTAAATATTATTTATTATCAAAATAAAATAAAATTAATTCACCAATAATTATCATAATTATTAGTTACTTTAGGGATATATTACCAATATTTAGTTATCACTATTGATTTAAAGTATATCTAAAGATCCTCATAATATTCCATGAGGTAAAAAATGTTCAATTTTGATTTATAATACTCAATGGTGATTAATGAACTTCCTATTATTATTGAGATTCATCAATATTTTATACAAAAACAATTATGATTTAAAAATAATCACCAATATTAACCATATTTAGAATAAAAAATTGAGAGATTAGATAATAGAATTTTTTATTTTTTTTAAAATAATGAAAGATTCACCAATATTTAATATCTTTTTTGGAGATGGCTTTCTTAAAGTTTACACATGCTCACTAGTCCTCCTATCAAGACTCTTGTGCAACTCAAGATGATAAAATAAAAAGTATTACCATCAATATTTTAGCATGAATGTTGATGATACTACATTGGGGGAGTATCCTAAGCATTGAAGTGTATTGATATGTTGCATTCATGATTGTATTTGTCATTGATGTCAACATAGTAGTAATTCTATTATGACTAGAAGATTAGTAGTTAGTAATCTTAGTATGCACATAATCTAAGGAAGTTTTAGATGATGCACAGTGAAGTACATGTTCTTGAGGTTGTCCAAATGACATGGTTCAAAGGACTAGGTCTGACTCAGTGTTGTGCAGAAGTTACTCCTAATTACTAGAAGCAATGCAGAAATAGGGCATTGGAAAATAGAGTTCCAATAATCTATCACTATCTTTCATCTGAGATGTAATGAAGGTGATATGCATATAGTAGTGATAGAGAACAATCATGTGATGATGCCACCATGTGTGCAAGATGCGGTTTCACTTGTGTGCAGTTTTGTGTATACTGTGAGCTGATGGTGTTGTGAATTAATTAATTATCTTATTTTAATTAATTGGAAAAGCCTCAAGAAAGACTAAAGGAATTATTATGAAGATATGGTATAGCAAAAAAAAAAATTCCTTATTTGCAAAGAGACTTGGATTTAGAGGATCAAGTGGAATGCAAAGTATTAGTACACAACTCAAGGAGCAGAATGCTTACTGAATGTGTGTAAGCAATCCAAGGGATCATTGGATGTGCAGTATGAGATCTAGTTGCATGATCTAAAGGAGAAAAAGTCTACTTGACAAGATAGAGATAAAGGAAGAAGTACATTTTAGTTCTATTATTCTACAAGAAATAATATAGAGATCATTTGGATAGTGGGTTCTTTGATCTTAACCTTGAAGTTATTTGAGTAGTGGGTCAAGTTGTCTTCCACAACTTATAATAGGGTTGGAATCTCTTAACAAGGACTCATATGTACTGAATGTTGTAACAAACTTCTAATAGGGTCTATCCTCTAGCAAGGAATATTTATACTAGTACATCATCTTGTGGGTACCATCCCCACTAGGGTTTTCTCTTTGATCAAGGGTTTCCCTAGTTAACATATCTGGTGTTAATTATGCATGAGTATCTTGTTATGATTTTAGTTTATATAAGAAGGAAATTTTTGAAGAATCAAAGCTAGAAGAATGCAGTGAGGGAAAAAGAGATCCATTCATGTGTAACATAAGAGCCAAAGAAGCCTTACTATCATCTCTTCTAGAGATGAATATAATTAGGTAAAGACATTTCAAATTTTTCATGAAATTTGGAAAGCATTAGAAGTTACTTTTGAAGGTGATGATCATGCAAAAAGAATGAAATTACAAAGTTGGATTTCCACATTCTAAGATGCTAAGATGATGAAAGATGAGTCCATTAGAAATTATATAGGAAGAATATCAAAAATTATTGCAAGTATTTGATCCTTTGGTAGAACTAAACATGATGATGAGGTTATATGGAAGATCTTGAAAGGTCTATTACCACCATTCAAGAAAACAACATAGATGATTTAGCTTGTAATGCCTTGCAACAAAGATTTCACAAAAGAAACTTTTCCTAGAAGATTAGAATCTATAGAAGTAGAAATCAGATAGTCTGGGGAATTAGCTAGAGTTGAGACAACTTTTAGTGCTATGCACAGTTGACCTAATATGTCAAGAAGTACAAGCACAAGAAGAGACTTTTCTAGTAATAGTAGATATTTAGAAGATAAGAAGACTGAAGAAGGGATAGCCCTTATGATAAGAAGAGAAAAATATGGTAAGAAAATCTTTAAGTGTTGGACTTGTGATGAATATGGTCATTTTGCAAATAAATGTCCTAAAATAGAGAAAAAGTCCCGAAAGAGATAAGGATAGAAATTGTTTATATGCTAATGAAGACAAAGAATCTAATGAAAAAGATCAAAGTAAAAGTGATGATGAATTAGGATTGTTCACATAGTTATGAGTGGTCCTATAAGAACCAAAGGATTCTATGGTGAAAGGTACTTTATGATTTTTGTTGATGATTTCACTAGGATGATGTGGGTATCATTTCTTAAAGAAAATTTAAGATATTCAAGAATAGAGTTGAAAATGAATCTGGTGTTAAGATTAAGTGTTTAAGTTCAGGTAGAGGAGGAGAGTTCACCTCTAGAGAGTTCAACATGTTTTGTGAAGAAAATGGAATCAAAAGATAGTTATATTTACCTAGAACACTTGAACAAAATGAGATGTTTGAAAGAAGGAACAAATTAGTAGCAGAAGTAGTAAGAGAGATGTTATTTGAGAATGATGTCTCAAAGACATTTTGGAGAAAAGTAGTTAACATTGTAATATACTTTGAACAAAGTACATATTAGAAAAGGGATGAGCAAGACACCTTATGAGTTATGGTTTGGTCACTCACCATCAGTTAAGTATTTTAGAATTTTTGGAAGTAAGTGTTACATAAAGAGAGATAGTGATATTCATAAGTTTGATCCTAGAAGTGATGAAGGTATGTTTCTTGGTTACTTGTTGAAATGAAAAGCATGTAGATGTTTCAACTATAGAACTAAGACAATAGTTGAGTTCACAAATGTAAGAACCGATGAAAAGTTTGGTATTAAAGAGAAAATGGTAGATTATAATTTTGATGAAGAAGAAGATAATTTGAGAATTTTTAGATAGAATGCTAAAATTCTTTTTGAGACTAACAATGACTTGCAAAATGATTTATCTATTGAGAATAGAGAAGATCAAAGATCCAAACCTAGAGAAGAGATAAGAGTTGAGATGTCAACTCCTACTTCCAGTAGAAATATGATAAAGAACCACCCTCCAGAGCAGATAATTAGGAGCAAGGATAAAGGTGTGATGACAAGTAATAGAGTGAATGAGGATTTTTTTTTAATTTCTCAAGTGGAACCTAAGAGAATAGATGAAGCATGTAAGGATGATCACTAGATGCAAGCTATCAAAGAAGAACTAGATGAAATTGAGAAGAATGAGACATGGGAATTAGTTCCTAGACCTAAAGTCAAGAATGTGATAAGAACCAAATAGGTATTCATAAATAAGATGAATAAGCAGGGAGAGGTTGTGAGAAATAAGGCCAGACTTGTTTGTAAAGGTTACTCACAACAAGAAGGCATAGATTATGAAGAAACCTATGCACCGGTGGCAAGAATGGAAGTAGTAAGGATGTACTTGGCTTACGCAACAAGCAAGAATTTCAACGCTTACCATATGGATGTCAAGTCAGCTTTTCTAAATGGAGAACTTGAAGAAGAAGTCTACATTGAGAAACATAATGGATTACCCATGATAGAAGATAAAGATTTTTTATACAAACTAAAGAAAGCACTATATGATTTGAAGCAAGCACCTAGAACTTGATATGCAAGGTTGGATAGGTATTTATCAAAGGTACAATAGATGGTAATTTGTATTTGAGAAAAATTGGTGATGACCTATTTATAATTGTAATATTTGTGGATGACATAATATTTGGAGGAAATGATGAAGAAAGTGACAAGTTATTTGAAGAGATGAAAAATGAATTGGAAATGAGCATGATAGAAAAATGAAGTTTTTCCTAGGATTGCAAATTTCATAGAACAAAGATGGGATATTTATTTCACAAAATAAGTATTTGAAATATTTGTGGAAAAGATTTGGTTTGGAGAATTGAAAACCTATTGGTACACCCATGATAATTGGTCACAAATTATCCAATAAAGATGAGACACCTACTGTTGAGAAAAAGAAATATAGATCTATGAGTGGAGGATTGCAATATCTAACTTAGACTAGACTAAATATGGAAAATGTAGGTGGGGTTGTGTCAAGATCCTAGCTGATCCAAAAGAGTCTCATTATGTAGCAATAAAGAGGATATTAAAATATTTGAAAGGTACATTTGATTATGGAATTTGGTATAATGGATCAAGAGATTTCAACTTGTGTGCATATAATAATGTAGATTGGGTAGGCAGTATATATGAAAGAAAGAGCACCAATGTCAGAGCATTCTTTTTGTAGGAAGATTGGTTTCTTGGTTGAGAAAGAAATAGGACTACATATCACAGAGTGCAGTTGAGGCATAGTATCCTGCAACAACAAATAATTGTAATCAAGTTATATGGATGAAACAAATGTTGAAAGATATTAGGATTGAGTCCATAGAACCTATTATCATTTATTGTGATAACACAAGTATAGTAAGTATGTCTAATAATCTAGTATTGCATTCTAAGACTAAGCACATATCCATAAAGTATCATGTTTTGAGAGAAAAGGAAACAAAGAAAGAAATAAGGTTGGAGTATGTAAGCACTAAAGATCAAATTGTAGATATCTTTATGAAGTCATTTCCTAAAGATACTTTTGAGTACCTAAAAGGTATGCTAGGGGTTATGCCCCTACCTACTTCAGAGTAGTTAATGCAAGGAGTGAATCAATCTAGTGTTATAGAGCACTATGGTTAGACTAGACTGAATGTTGATGCTTCCTGTATGGGGGAGTATCTAATATGTACTGAGTCATGAAGGACTCTAGGTATTTGGTATTGAATAGTGTCTTTGGACACTTGATCTAGTTGATGATTTGAGTAGTTGATTAACAATTGGTATGTAACAATTAGTATCATGATTAACACCTTTGACATTGATGTCAATGGGGGAGAGAATGTACATAAAAAAAACTTTGAGAGAATGTATATAAGTGGTGAGAAAAGATGCACCTATTGAGATGGCAATAGGGAAGAGTTATCTCTTTAGGGAGACATAGAAAGATTCATGTAAGTGTGCATCCAAAAGTGTAAGTGTACAGATGTAGCTAGAGGGTATTGGAAGTTGTTTATTGTGAACAACTACTACTGATTCTAAAGAAGAAGAAAAATAGTACATTATTCTAGAAGATCTCAAATTGATGAAGAGGATTTGAGAAGATGATAGTAGTAGAGTACAGTTTGGTATTCTTGAAACTTAGATATTTTTCATCTATGTTGCCATCAATGCCAAAGGGGGAGATTATTAGCATGAATTCTAATGATACTACATTGGGGGAGTATCATAAGCATTGAAGTGTATTGATATGTTGCATTCATGACTGTAGTTATCATTGATGTCAACATAGTAGTAATTTTGTTAAGACTATAAGAATAGCAGTCAGTAATATTAGTATGCACAAAACTTGAGGAAGTTTGAGATGATGTGTAGTAGAGGACATGTTCCTAAGGTTTTCTAAATGAAATGATTCAAAGGACTAAGTCTGATCCAAAGTAGTAAAAAAGTTACATCTATTTTACTAGAAACAATGCAAAAACAAAGGCATTGGAAAATAGAGTTCAGATAATCTATCACTATCTTTCATCTTCGATGTAATGAAGGTGATACGCAAATATTAGAGATAGAGAAAAATTGTGTTATAATGCCAAAATGTGCACAAGATGTGGTTTCACACATGTGAAATTTTTAATTAATTAATTATCTTATTTTAATTAATTGGGAAAGCCTCAAGGCTGAATCAAGGAATTATTATGAAGATCTAGTATAAAGGAAAGTTGTTTTCCTTGTTTTGAAAGAGACTTGGATTTAGAGGATCAAGTGGGATGCAAAGTATTAGTGTGCATCTCAAGGATTATAATGCTTACTGAATGTGTGTAAGTGATCCAAGGGATCATAGGATGCATAGTATGAGATCTAGTTACAAGATCTAAGGGAGCAAAAGTCTGGTTGATAGGATAGAGAGAGAGGAAGAAGTACATTTTAGTTCTATTATTCTACAAGGAATAATATAGAGATCATTTGGATAGTAAATTCTTTGATCTTAACCTTGAATTGTTTTGGGTAGTGGGTCCAATTATCTTACATAATTCCTAATAGGGTTGGTATATCCTAGCAGAGATTCAAAGTCTCTTACCATGGACTCATACATAGTGAATCTTGTAATAGACTCGTAATAGGGTCTATCCTCTAACAAGGAATGTTTATTTTTGTACATCATCTTGTGGGTACCATCCCCAGTAAAGAAATCCCTATGATCAAGGGTTTCCCTAGTAACATATCTAGTGTAAATTGTGCATGAGTATCTTGTAGTAGTTTTAGTTTATATTATTCACATGGTTAAGTTTGTTTAAGGTTAATATTTCTGATGATAAGTGTATAATTGATTCACCCCACCCACCACCACCCCCCTCATTTATAGCAATGGACTATATTGTCTAACACAATAGCTATTATACATTATCTAGTGCCTCTTCCATTTGATTTTTGTAAGTCATCCTGATGGATGAAACCTTGATGATCTTTTCTGGTGAGTGATCATGATTGGGACCATGAGTGGTCTACACCCTTGAGGTGTCTAGATTTATGTTAACTATACCAATTGCCTTGATCATGCTTAAAAAATTACAAATGAATTTTCCATGTTGGATTCTTTGGTTATGTGTTATGGATATTTACCTTTTTGTATTTTGATTCGAGAGATGCTTGATAGTCTTGTTATGTTTTATTTGAGATGACCTATGGGTTAGATGTTATACTTTGATTTCTAATGAAGGGTGGTCCCCTTAATACCATAAACCATTAAAAAAGGACCAAAAAAAAATGTGAGAATAAAATATGGACTTCTTATTTGCACCACAAATGTGGATTTATAAAATTTACAAGTACAATATGCTAACCCACATAGGCATCTTCGTTACAATAATATGCAAGACAAGCTATGAATTATCACCTCGAGCTATCCTAGACAATGTTTGGGCCTTTCCTAAAGAGGCAATTTTATACTGATCAGGAAGGTTCTAGACAATGAAACGTAATACCTAGGGCCAATAGACCCTAAAAATACATATAGAGTCAACCAAATACATCTTTAACATTTACTTTATGAATTTTAGGTAGCCCAACTTTGGAAGGTCATAACTCTCAAATCGTTGCTCTATCTGGCTATTATAACCACTTTTTAGAAATGTCAATTCCTAATCAATAAGCTTAGAACTACACAAGCACCCTCCTGTCAAGTTTGTGGACCTCATCCAAGTACTCTAAGGCCTCCAATAGTGAGTCAAAAGATTTTTCTACAAATGTTTCTACCAAAAATCTGTAATAACTTCTTCAATACTTATGCTTGAGCAATGAGATTTCTATGGTAGGCTTACAACTCTAAAATGAACCTTGTAGAAAATGAGAACATTCTAAGCTCATATGAAAAACTTACTAAAAATAGTAAGTTTCCATATATAGTAACCACCCTATCTACTAGTCCTTATTAATGTAGTGCCTGCCCCTAGGTC